>JAQIWE010002135.1:0-13886 GCA_034698565.1 Campodea plusiochaeta | reverse complement strand
CATATTCATACAAATCCTGCAAAATTGCTATTTAGTTTTGTAACATTGGAGGTTTTGCAATTTAACAAAAAAAAAAGTTTTTTGCCTTTCCTGAACAATTTTGAAAATGTAACATTGGAGGTTTTGCATCTACGGCGACGATTTGTGTCTCTTTGCATTCCCTAGAGATATAATTAACTGCTAGATGGTGAAAACATAAGCAATATTCTTCTTCTCAGTGAAGAGAGTGAAAAATAGACTTATCTAAAAGATAAATAAAAGGTAATATCCTCTTTAAACAGATGTCTGCGTTCTATTTAAGTAGTGCTCCCTTTGGCAAGCCAATAAATAATTCTAAAATGTACTAAACTAGCACTAATATAATATGCCACTCCAGTATAAAGTTAAATAACTCTTTATTCGACGCGCCTCTCAAATATTAAAGATCCCATCAGCCTAGTGTTGATTATACCACGACTTACAGTTAGGTTCACAGAAAGAGACTAATCTCCAGGGAATGAGATGAATAATATAAAGCTGCTTCAACAACTGTTCAAAAGTGATGTTTACTTCATTTCCTGAATACTAATCATGTCAATAAAGAGGAGATTAAAGAAAGTTCGGTATTTTGGATGGAAGAATGATATTTCATTATTGGCATTATTTGAGTCTCAATGATGTTGCCAATGATTACTGTTATATTGGTTATTATATACATTGTATAACTCTTTTCAAAACATTTCTACTTGAGACAGTTACGTTATTATTTTGTGTTGCAAACAGTTAATAAACATCACTCTTAAAAACTATGTACCTTTTCATCGTTAATATTTTTAATATACAATACTTTAATTGTATGATGTGGTCGTGTGGTGTTCAAAAAATAAATGTTTTTTTTGTCTTGAAATAAATTAAAACTAAAAATGTAGTTATATGAAGATAATTTTGTTAATTTTGTTTGAACACATGTCATGTTAGAACATAATTGTATAATTGCAAAACTAGTATTTAAAAAGCGAAATTCTACAAATTGTAAACAAATATTAAAGTTTTACTGATTTCTTATTTAATACTGAAGCTATAATTGCATAACAGAATGTGATTATGGAATATTGACAATGACTTCGCATCTGGTGTGTCGCGGCCAGGCGCGTAGCCACAGCGTCCATAGCGTCTAGGGGGCTAGGAGGGCCATTTGGCCATTTGGGCCGCAGCCTCGTGCTATCCAGGGGCCTCAAAAACAACAAAAAAATCTCACTTGCGCCAACCATGGTGCCGCTCGCTCGGAATGTCTTCGACATCGGCATGTTTAAATGACCTCAAAATGGACAGTGTCACGAGCCTTCAGTGTTCTCTGAAAGGCCCTGCATATAGCCAGCAGGATTTCAAATTGCCCAAGTGATGTCAAAGACCTGCCGAGCTCGCGTCACCATGTTTGGTGCAAGCGATGGAAAATTTGTAAAATATGGTGAAAACTACCCTTTTTAAGCACTTTTTACAAATATTTATAACATTGTGGAATTTTTTCACAATTAAGGCTTAATTTTTTCACTGTTTTTGACATCTTTAGTTAAATTTTTAAATTTTACTTCGTCAAGGGGGAAGTTACAATCCCCCCTCCTTTGCCTACGTCACAGAGTAATACCTATGAAATGATTGTAATTAAGGTTAAGCGTAACTAACAAAAGAGTGTAGATGATATTATTCTATAGAACAGATGATTTTATATCCTAAAGAATAATCAATGCCTATAGTCCTCTGATGTATAGTCTAAAACTTCAAGTCATCAACATTAAATTGAAATGAGTTTCTCTTTTTGTTTACTTTTAAAAAAAGAAAAGTACAGACTTAGAACTTTTATGAGCCCTAAACCTTCGTATATATACACGCATCCAAGAACAATTCAAAATTAATCCTAAAAGTAATGAATCTTTTACAACCTATGATCGTAAAAACTTAATACAACAGTAGTAGACAGGAACAATTCTACAGGGGGATTCAAAAACTATCGCAAAAATAATAATAAAATGTATGTTAATATTAATTAACACACTAGAAAAACTATCTTAAGATATGAATATTACTTTATTATCTATACAAATATTTTATTTTGAAGTTCAGTCAATTTTTTCTTATGTAGTAAATACAATTTCGACTAGTTAAAACGAGTTAAA
Organism: Campodea plusiochaeta; assembly: GCA_034698565.1. NCBI lineage: Eukaryota > Metazoa > Arthropoda > Diplura > Rhabdura > Campodeidae > Campodea > Campodea plusiochaeta. The sequence goes on along the minus strand of JAQIWE010002135.1, from coordinate 11,733 downwards.
ACCATCTGTTATATATTGCAAAACACTAATTATTGGATTCTCAACAGTCATTTCACTTCCAGTTTCACATAAACATAAACTTAAGAATTTCGAGAATTTTAATATTCTGAATGACCTAAGGTCATATTTTGGAAAAAACGATTTTGAGGTGAAGACAAAAAAATCATCTGTTTTGCTAGTATACCGGAACGTAGGCGCATGGTGGCATGACACTCGTAAGGCGGTAACTGAAAACGAATTTCAGATCGGATAAATGCCGTAAGTAAATAATTATTATGACTCCATTAAACATTACCTAAAAGATGGAAGTTGAAATTCTGCTTCTAAAACGTATAATTAGCTGTTTTATAGGGCCGTGACCAGTACGTTCGGGCCGTGACCAGTACGTGGCTTCCAAACTGGGCTTCAAAACAGTCAAGAATGGGCACGGCGCGTGACCTGCGCAGTAGAGTTTCGTTTTATCTTTTTTACGTAGTATTATAGTTATCTTCGCCTAAGACACCACATCCCATGTTAAATCCAATACTATTTTAATGCTACTTTTTCTAAGCAATTACGTAATAGTGTTAGGTATCATTGGATTCAGGATGAAGTTTTTTTATTCCTCTATCTTTTCAAATTTTGAATTAGACTTAGTATTAAAATGAAATATTTAGTAGATGGTATAAGGCAAAAAATGTGCTGACAATTTTAATTTTTCTTTAATCATGCGGTCATGATACATTAAAGATATAATGAAAAGGTAGAAGAATGTTGTTTTACATGTATAATCCAAAATGATATTTGTTTTTCCTGTCAATCGCTAAATTATAATGAGTATTAAACAAACTGAACTTTTTGTCTCTACAGGCGGCCATTTCGTTTATTAATCGGGAGATTTTTCACAAATATATTTGAATATTATCTTAACGAATGCAACAGAAAATAAAAATACCAATTTGCGACCTTACCTGGTGTGTAATACAAATTTCGGGCACACTGAATTTTAATTTTAGGTGGAGGGTTCTTTCTGAAATGTTTGCCAATTTATTAATTTAAAAAAAACTAACGCTTACTGTATTTGCGGAAACAATATTTTCAACTGTCATTTTTTTTAATCTTTCAGTGCGAACTCCAGATTTAAATGTATTGAAACTATGTAGCATATATTTACATTCATTGTGACATTGCTTAAAGGGTTATCTGCAGCTAAATTGACTTTTCTGATGTTATTTTTAAGTCAGTTTTGCTACTACGTGATATATATGTTTTCTGATATGTGTTTTTCAGCGAATAAATTAAGCAAGTCAATTTGTGCTGACTTGTGGAAAATCTCTCGATTACATGAACAGAAATGTCTCTGGACCCGCTATGTCAAAAAATGTCAAACTTTTTGAAAAAAAAAATCTTTAATAATAATTATAAGGTACATGAAAATCACAGAAAACCGGAAATTCATTATCTGCAGGTAATCCTTTAAAATACCTTTATAATAACCTTTATGATTTTGATTTTTGATTAACTGTTCTTTATGATTGTGTACATTCAATGTGTTTTCTTACCCTTCCATACGAGAATACTCACAACAGACACGACACAACAAAAAAGGGAAACCTTTCTATGCCACTTTCTTTCGTAAAGCCATATAAACATGTAATTACTTTCGAAATTTCTTGAACCATAAAAGAAAAGAAGATAAAAACTTTTTGCTGTACAGTATATACAGACAGAAAGGCAGAGTAATTAATATTTGGAAAACCACAAGCTTTTCTGAAGCCTCAAGTCATGTTTATTTATTAACAGTCTTGATGGTATTTTTTTTTAAGATTTGAAAGGTTGTAATTATACAGTACATAACATTGTTTTAGAATATTTATTGATATTGATTAAAATGTGTTGTTTCTTGTCAAAACTAAACTGCTTCATTTTGTATTTTGAAAATAATTATAGCACATTATTTATTATTATCATTTTTAGACGTTTACTGATGTCTGCAGCGTTTATCTGCAGAAATATTTAATAAACCAATAAAAGGGAAATAGACTATAATTATGTAGGCCTATTATGCTGCAGTTCGTCATAGCTATATTTTTGTGACTATGGTAAACAGATTGTCTTGCATTATGTATAAGAGTTCTCCGCTAAAGTGCAGCTGACAGTTTTTTTTAACTTGATATTTTTGTATGAACAAACGTTCAAAAATATAATATATCAATATTATGCATTTAACTTTAAAGAAAAGTCCTTTTCATCAGCGTAATATAAACAGTTATTTTTTTGTTTTATTTTATTTTAATTGCGATACATACTTTTGTAAACTTTTTTTCATCGTGTTGCTAATGTATAGTCTAATAATAAATCCATATTTTGCAAACCATTTTATTGAAGTTGGAAAGTTGCATCCTTGTCTATTGATATTCATATAATCTTTCATGTAATATATTCATTGAACAATCAACATGTCAGAAATATTACATCTGAGAGACATGGATTCCATACTGTTGATATTTGCTTTTGTTACGATTGACAAATCAATAAATGAAACAAAATCTTTGTCAATATTTCAGAAAAGATCCTTCATTTTTATCAAGACAGTATAAAATCTACAATAGTTGACATTGAATCAAAGAATCAATGAAAATAAAAAAGTTGAAGAAAGAAGCCATAAACAACAAACATGGTCCCGACAATTTGAAAAAACTGGACGTGTGTAATTAAGAAATATTAATACTTTCTTTTCCATAACAGATATCTTTCAGTTTTATTGCTACATAACAAGAAAACACAATCTCCTAACACACCTATTTCACAAGAAATCACACAAATCCTTTAGCAATAACTATTTTACTGCCGTTCTAAAAGGTTAACACAGCTGTTAAAATCTCATTCTCGCAGCTTTAGGATTACGGACGAGTTAAAGGGTTACTTGCAGATAATGAATTTCCGGTTTTCGGTGATTTTCTTGTACCATATATAAAAGTTTGACGTTTTTTGAGCCAACGGATCAAGAGATATTTCTGTTTATATAGTCGATAGATTTTCCACAAGGTAGCACAAGTCGTTCTGCTTAATTTCGCTGCCTTGCGAAAATATGCAAATTATTCGCTGAAAAACGCATATCAGAATACGTATCTATTAAGTAGCAGCAAAAGTTAATTAAAAATAATGATAATTAATCATTTTATTCATATGTCAGCAGTTGTCTTGTTTTGGGCCACGCTTGCTCCGCTACCTTACAGTTTATTTTCCTGCATTTTCTAAGGTGAATATCTTCACAACCGGTTATTTTTGGGAGGTGAGAAAAATAATATGAGTTATTTACATCAAGAAGACATATAATATATGTTATAATATCAGAAAAGTCAATTTAGCTGCAAGTAACTCTTTAAATATATCTAGCTAGTACTGAAGTTCAAAAGTTGAAAACTATTCTGTCATCAATAATATAATTTACATTCACCTATAAATCGTAAGCAAAAACCTTGGATATTTCGCTACCAATCATTGAGCTTCAATTACAGCGATTCCCTCAGGGCTTTATGTACAGTATTTTGGAAGTATACAACATTTTTCCATGTGCTATAGACCTATCATTAAGAGAACAGTACTCTAAAATTTATTGCTCAAAGGGAATAGTTTGATGGAATACAGTAGTGCCATTTCTCTGATTTCATTGGATCTGAAACTGCATATAACTTACAGAGGCATGCAATGATGAAATAATCTTGAATTTAATTTTACAGTATTTTCTTACTATAACAGACCCATGGTCATATCATGTTCATGGCTTATAACTATATTGCAAGGATGAAACTTGATTTAAATAACTATATCAAGAATATATTTGATGCTGTGATTGACATTGAGTAACTTTTGAGTAATAAAGCAGCTAATATGATTTAAAAAAACTATAATATTGCAATATTTAAACGATGTCATTTTCAAATGTTATTTGAAAATGATTTACAAATGACATTACCATCTCATTTGAAAATGACAATATGCCATTTGAAAATGACATTACCATGTCATTTGAAAATGACATTGCATAAATGTTGAAATATTATGTTTTTTTAAATCATATTGGCTGCTTTATTACTCCAACTCTTACACTATTGCTAAATATGCAGTCAGGAAGTTTCCACATTGAATTAAAAGGAATTAAACTTGCTCTACTGTTTTCATTTAGACCTAGTTAACTCATTAAGATGGTGATGAAGATAGAAATTGGAATTAGAGTTATTCTTCTTATTTTTGTAGGTTTTAATAATGTCTTCATTTCCATATCAAGGGTTAAAATTATTTTTTGCAAGATAATGGAGATTCTTGTTGGTATTAAGTTAAATATGGTCAGAAATAATAGGATTGATGTAAAAAAGGAAATGAGTTTGAATAAACGTTTGATAATGTCATGTTAATTATGATATAAAATTCTTTTTGCAAACGACTCATCTCTTTCTCTGATTACAGATGTTCCCACCAGGTGGTTCTTACGTTCCCCCTCCTCAGCAAGTGCAATACAGTATGGGTGGTCCATACCCCCATCCATCCTTACCTCCTATGAATTATTCAATGCCACCAAACACCATGCTACAAGATCCACATCAACAGTACAGTATCCCACAGCAATATCCCCCACAACCTAACACTTCTTACGTACCTCCTCCTCAACAACCACTCATGTGAGAGTCATACCTATACCCAGGGGTGAAAGTCATTTAGGGTGGCAAGCAGAGGGCTTGGAAGTCACACGGATTCAATAGGAACCTCTTTTGTTTATACACTTTTTTAAGTCTACTAATTCTATGGTTCATTTTATTTAATTATTTTGATTGGTAAATAACTTTGTTACATTTTGATCATTTTTATTGTTCTTGATTTCTTTCAACTGTGATGATGAGTAACTTAGGTTGAAACTAGAAACAATTAGGAAGTACATCTTACTTTAGTCTTAGCATTCCTAAAATGTAGTTGAAACAGTGTAGATCTTGTTAGTGTTTTTTAATTTCATCTCATCCTAATTCACTTTACTTATTTTTCTTCACATCTTTTCTTTTTGAAACTATGTTGAAAACATTTAATTATACTGCAGCTAGGTCTTGATTTTTTTTTAATTCTTCCTACTTTCCCATTTTGCCATACCACATTTCTTAGCTCGATAAATTCAGTGGCTTCGTTATTGGTTTGAAAGGTTCCTGTGAATTTTTGTCATTAACTAGCCCTCGAGTGTAGCTTAATTTTTTATACACTGGCTAGACCAGTTGATATAAGCAAACTGTAAAGATGGTATTGGCTGTTTGTGAAATTCATTGGCTTTAAATATGAATGGCTATCACCTCTTTATTCCTTCTTTGCCTTTTTTCCCTTTTACTAACCTTATCCTTTGCTTGTTGCAGAAGACAGAAAACTCCTCACATGTAAAATGCGGATCAAGCACTTGTACAGAATTATAGCCTTTTTTGGAAGTTGTGGACTTATTATAATTATTATTACAAATTATGATGATGAATAAATGTTTCCATTGGAAAAAAGGTTTTGTTTCATTTTCTAAGGTTGAAATTTGATCATGAACTGTCTTTTCTGATATGCAGTACAATATTGCCTTGTGAAATGTTGAAAAGTTTATAGGAAAAATCATAAGGGCTTATTGTCATTTATCCAAATTTGTAGGATATAGATACCGATACATAAGTTTCCAAATTTGGTTTCTTAGTATTTCATGTTTATTTACTCTGTGATTATTTTTATACTATTTCACTTACGAGGGAAGTATCTGGGGTGATGCTCACGGATTTTGGAAAAAAATTGGTATGTTGTTTTTTGAGGTTCACAATGCTTCACTGTAAAGTCATTCCACCCACTACTTAAAATTATAACATGGGAAAATATTGATTTTGCAAAAATATTGATTTTCCTCCCTGCAAATTTTTAAAAATAATGTTGGTAAAATTCATATCACCGATGCTCTTCAAATTGGAACCGAAAGTTCCATTTTTGGTAGCAAAAACATTTAATTTAATTTTTAGCTCCAGCGGAGTTCATTATCCCCTATCAGAGGCACTCTAACATGGAAAAACAGCAATTTTGTAGCTGCAATATTTAAGGCAGCTGCTATTTTTTTCATCTGCTCCTTCAGCACAGCTAACAATAGAATTAAATGTTTTTGGTACCAAAAATGGAACTTTCAGTTTCAATTTGAAAAGCATCGGTGATATGAATTTTACCAACATTATTTTTAAAAATTTGCAGGGAGGACCCTGAAAAATCAATTTTTTCTCATGTTATTTGCCATAAGGAATTTTCTGTTTTGAAGTACCAAAACTTTGGAAATTATTTTCTCTTTTAATTTTGAGTAGTGGGTGGAATGCCTTTACAGGGAAGCACTGTGAACCTCAAAGAACAACATACTAATTTTTTTTCCAAAATCCGTGAACATCACTCCGGATACTTCCCTCGTTATATAGTTCTACAAAAAGTTCATTTTTTACGGGATGTGAAAATAAGCTAATTTTGAAACATTTCACTGAATTCAGGGATCCCATTTGTCATAAAATTTTCGAATTTTATTAAAATGTTGTAAAATTTGAGATTTTGTCATAAAATCACTAATATTTTCACTTATTTAAAATGAAAGATCTCAGATTATTTTAAAATTTTGTACTCTTCAAAAATTATAAAAAAATTCGCCTGACGGCATTGAAAGAAAGTTTTGAAACACCAAAATTGTTATGTGTTACGTCCTTCAAATTATTTTCGTAGAGAAGTTAACAATTACTTTCATAGCCAAATATTGGGTGTTAGCGCTCTTTCTCCGTTAATGTTGAATGTTCACAAAATATGCCCCTCCAATGTTGAGACAATGTACACTAGTTATTGAAATTAAAAACTGGTCAAAAGCAAAGAAAGTGAGGTTGAAATATTATAAAATATTAGTAGAAATGGTCTAAAATGCTGATTTTTCAATATACATTTCCAAAATTTTCCTTGCATGTCGTGCTAAGCATGGTGGCACATCGCGAAGTCTTTGTCATTTTTTACCTTCAACCAGAGGCGAGCATTTGGGGTTACGTTAACCTCCCCTTGACGAAGATAAAACTAAAAATTTCAGTAAAGATAATATGTTAAAAACAGTGAAATATATAATTGTGAATTTTAACACATTATATAAAATTTATCTAAAAGTGGGTTGCTTTAACCTTAATTTTTCAAAATTTTCTTCTGCCACGCCAACCATGGTGGCACTCCTCAGAAGGTCTTCAACATCACTTTGGCATATCCTCCCCTTCCTTTTCAAAATTCAGACTACGTGATGCCTGACTTCAACATAATAAATAATTTGTCTATTTTGCCCAATCCAATACCGGTATGTTAAAACTGAAATCTTGTTAAGACTGTGTTCGTGGAATGTGTCTTGTAATTAATTAGTCGATATGAAATAAAAAAAATATTTATACAATGTATGAAAAAAGCCGAGTAATGTCATAAAATCATAACAAAAATTAGTTATTTTCATGCTGGTATCCCTGCTTAATTTTAAGTGATAAAATATTTATTAAAGTAAAAGCTACATCTGAAGTAATAGTATGTCAGTCCTGTTAAATTTGAGGTAGCTGTTCAAATGTTTAAATATCTTGAAGAAAATGTTCCAATTTCTATGTACACTTGAAGTTATATTGAAGTTGAAGTTATATTGAACTATAACAAAATTTACACTTGAAGTTATATTGAACTATAACAAAATTTTCATAAATCACATTTTTAATGCTAATTACTATTGAAACATTTTAATAAAATTAATTGATGACATTGCATTGGTTGTAAATGAACAGAGAAACTAAATTTATTGAAAAATGTGTACGTTTCTTTATTGTACAATTGTAACATGAATGCTGCGTAACGTAACATTGTGTTAGAATCACTTCTTTGCCTTTCCTCTTCCCTTTCCCTTACTAGAAGTACCACTTGTACTTGCTTTACTACTACCCTGTTGTGATGGCTTACTTGCAGGACCTTTCTTAACCTGAAAAAAAAAAGGATTCAATCGATATACCTCTACTCCAATACATCGTCGGCCTAACTTCAAAATGTCGTAAGTCATATTTTTACATATTTGAGGTTTTGATAGTTGTATGTAGCTAAGCAAGAGCTTCATCGATTGGGTTAGAGAGGAAAAATCTATGACCAATAAGAAAGGTGGTATCTTCAATTTCAAAATGTCGTAAGTCACACTTCATATGATTGTCAGAGAATCAGCCTTTACAATTCCAGTGGAAAATGCGTGATAAAGGTAACTATAATTTGTTTTTTCGTACTTTTCATATTATTGAAGTATTTCTGAAGGTGTCTACAAAGAAACAGGTTTTTTCATGCAGTTTACTATAATTAAACATCAATCAAAACTATGTCAATGACTTACGACAATTTGACTTGATGCACGCTTTTCATCATTTTTTTGTGTTTCCTGAAAAAACAGGAAAATTGACCTACGACATTTTGAAGTTAGGCCGTTATAGGTTTGTTCATTCTTACAATCTCTTACGGGATAACTGAAAAAGCTGTTACTAATTAAATTATTTTGTCAACTAATTTTATGAAATTAATCAAATTATACTAATTATATCATAATTATAATCTGTTAAAATTTATACCAAACAATAAATTGAAGAAAAAAAAATTCTAGTAGCTTATTATAAAGAAGATTAACAATTATGCAAAATACAAAAATTACTTGTAACAATCCTATATGTAGATAATAAAATGAAATATTGCAGCAGCACCAGCATGTGTGGCCACATACAGTATTGAAAAAACTTTTATGTGGTCATACAGTACAGTATCAACTAAAGTATATTTTGTTTTCAACTGTTCTGTTACTCGTACCTTAATCATAGCATCCTTCCCTACATCTTGTTCTTCGTCTTCATCAATTTCTTCTTCCTCCTCCTCCTCTCCTTCCATCCCCCCACCTCCTCCTCCCCCTCTCTTCTTCTTACTAACTCCAACACATGCATATGGGACGTGAATATCCTTGTTACATGCACGAGTAAATGCTGATTTCACCTGACAGACAGAAAGATATAGAATGTACATTTAAATATTTAATAAGGTATTGTAGAGTGAGTTAAAATCTCTATTGTTCATACATTACATTGAAGTATTGCGAGTAAATTACATTATTATAATTTAATGCATATGAATTATTGTTATCTGGACAGCTTAACATTTTAGATAAATGAATTGCTTAAACCACCAACTTTCAAATAATAAAATACTTATTTCTCTATTGTTATTTATGATACAACATTCCTTTACTTGCCAAAGCTTTGGTTGTTAGATACAAAAAATTCCAAAAAGTAGGTTACAGATTCAACATTGAGATTTGCACTTGTTATAAATATATTTGATAAGATTCCACAATTGTCTTTTTAGCTCCAACATTTAAAAAAATAGAAAAGAGAATTTTTTTTTTTAAATGATACAGGAAACATTGTTGATTGCCCATGTGATGTAAGAGCATAACAAATTTTCGTAATTTTTATGAGTTTAAATGAACAAACTTCCAGTCAGATACGGTAGATGACTAATTGCCATGAAATTGAAAATAGTGTCATAATTTATTCTAAACAACTCATAATAAATTAGAACTAAAGAAAATGTTTGTTATAATGAGGGTAGTTCGGAAAGTAATGCACAGAAAATCTGTCTCAGTTAATGAATTCAAACAATTATAAACAGGCCTTTTCAGCTACTTATTCTGTTATTGGTCATATTCAGTTCAACTTTTATCTCATTATCTGGATTTTGAAATTTTCTATGAGAGTTTAAAGTAAACAAGAAAATTAATTTTACCGCCACTTCTTTAATAACATACGAGATTCAATTCCTTAGTTCAAAATACTCTATCAATTTAAATTCAACGCAAAATAAAAAAAAAGGCTGTTTTTGTTATGAATTAATGAATAGTTGTAAGAATATTGGATTAAAATGTTACAGAAAGCAGCATAAAACAAACCATATGGATGATAACGTGTTATTGAGAATTCAGAGAAGAATGAGATGAAATTCTTTCATTTCTTGACAGAGTTATCTCACTCAGAATTAAAATTTCAGTCACCATTATTGCAGATACTGATTAATTGATAACAGCAACAACCCTAAACTTTTGATTTGCGTTGAATTTAAATTGATCAAGTATTTTTGTACTAAGAAATTGAATCTCATATGTTATTAAAGCAGTGGAGGTAAAATTAATTTTTCTAGTTTACTTTAAACTCTCGCAGAGAATTTGAAAATACGGATAATGAGATGAAACTTCAGCAGAAGGTGACCAATATCGCAATATGTAACTGAAACTGTCTGTTCTTAAATTATTCAAATTCATTAACCGGAAGAGATTTTATGAGTAAACGGGTATTACGTTCCGAACAACCCTCGTACAATTTACAAATTAAATTATACAATTTATACTGTACCAATAATGATACAATTTCGTAGAGAAACAGATCAGAACTTGTTCTTCTAATACTTTCATATTAGTTGTAAAACCAGTCCAATTAAAATGAGAACAAACCCCTGTCTAACAACTACACAACACACTCTTGTGATGAGATGTAATGTTTCTGCCTACCTTTGATTCTACTTGTGCAGGCAAATCTTTAGTGTTTGGCCATTGTGCTACTTCTACAAGTGAGTCTACATCTTCTCTTATTAAACAATAACATTTCATTACTTCTATTGCATCATTCACTCCATCCGCTCCTTTGTTTATCAATGGATTGTAGATGGCATCTCTCAATGCTTGACTATAGTCTGTCAGTACAGATAACTTGTTACCACTCATTCTGAAATACAAATATTTAGTCACAGGTAATTTATATCTATTATTGTTTCATCTACAATTTTTCGAGGGCATGGCGCAGTCAGGTTAAAGTGGGCACATTTTTATGTAATTTTTATCAAATTCCCAGGGAACGTAAAATAATACTATAAATGTTACTTTGACATTTTTTGACATTTCTTTCTGAATTTTAGACCGATTTACATTATTTATACACCATTGGAAAGATCTCACCGAGACCTTTAAAATGATATATATAACGACTATATTTCTTTGGTATTTTCACAAATAAACGGCTTTGAAACCTGCGTGAGATTATTATAGAACGACGCCCTAAAAGTAGGGCAGGGTGCCCAAGAGGTAGGGCAGGGTGCCCTAGAGATAGGGCAGGGCGCTGCACCCTTCTAAAACTCTCCAGATGAGACACTATATCTATGCCTTTTCATTAAAATAAAATAATCATGTCAGTTTAGAAGGCAGAAATATTTTAGTCTTTCTTTTTTATACCAGTTCAGCCAAGATAAAATGTTGCAACCATCAAAATGTTATACAGTTCTATACTTTTCCTTCAGAAATTTATCTCTGACGTCGTGGGTGGTGTAGCTGTAGATGAGTGTTTAAAAAATTAATATTTTCAACTTCTTTAAAAATGAAATATTTAATGATCATTTTAAAATTTCCAGGCAGTATTACTATGATAAATAATAATAGTGTATTTTGAATCATAAGAACCCTATAAGTAACCGTATAACCCATGGATCAGGCATCAAGGGTGTTTCTGAAATACCACTATTGATAATCCCTTGTTATTCCATTTAAATTATTTAACCTACTTGTGATTCGTATAGAAAATAGAGAATCTGAACCACCCGAACAAGTGGACAACAATGGGTTTACTGTCAAAACAATTTTGAAGA
>JAQIWE010002134.1:0-13886 GCA_034698565.1 Campodea plusiochaeta | reverse complement strand
TTAACACGTTGGTCGTCACGGAAGCACAATTTTAAACCTTGTATTGTTATCTGTGGGTCAGGAGTATAACTTTGGAACTAGTTGATATTTTGGTATGGGAGTTTCAGTGACCATATTAACATAAGTATCTGTCTTCAAAATTAAAAAAAAAACTTCCGTCGGAAATACCCGTCACTGACCCATTTCAGTGATTTTCCATTTATACGTCACGTCGGCAATTCCCGCTATAATGATAAAAAGCCATTCTGAGTATAATAACTTTTATTGTAACACATAACCAAATAAGAAAAGGCAATTATTTTATATGTTCAGTAATTATGATATAATTTAAAGCATGGAGTAACACAGAGACCAGGATTATTTTCGCATACAGAACATCGGTACCTTGTTTCTTTTCTAATATTATTCGAAGAACATTGCTTACAACGAACATAATTAATTTTCAAATTCCTTTTGCTGTTTCCAGCAGGCACATCTTCTAAAAAATGGACACCTTCGCTGACATTGCCTTGTGCAGTCTGTACATTTGAAACATTAGACAAATCTAGATTACAGTTTGCTTTAAAAATATTCCTGATAAGTTCACAACGGAAATCGAAATATGAAGTCTTTTTACCAGTAACCCTTTTATATAATACATATGAATTGAAACAACACAACTCACTGAGCTGAAAAAATAGCTTTTTATACCATTTGATTGTTTTTCGTGGACAGTGATAATAACTTAACATCTGATCACAGTGATCTACTCCAGACATATTCATATTATAGTCTGCAATACATAATGGCTTTTGTTTTTCGTGACCCATGCGATTTTTTACATTTAACATTACATGTTTATGTTTACTAGAAATCATAAGAACATCACGGCGATCTTTCCATTTGGAAACAACAACATGTCCTTTTCTACGCCAAATACTATTACCCTTTTTTAGTTTTTTACTCAGAACAACTGTAGGATTATTTTTCCTGTTTTTACGCAAGGTTCCGACAACATAAGTTTTTTTTTCTAATAATTTTTCAGTAAGTGATACAGAGTTGTAATAATTATCCATATACAAAGATCTACCCTCATTAGTTACATTATTGGCCAGTTTCAATACAATTTTTTCAGTAAAACCTTCACCTTCATCATTATCAGTCACAGTGTCTTTACCAGTATATATGATAATATTATATACATAACCATCTGTTTCACATAACTCAAAGAACTTAATTCCGTATTTATGCCTTTTACCTTTTATATATTGACGAAAACGCAAACGGCCGCGCCAGAGTAACAAACTCTCATCCAGAGATAATTTCTCGCCGGGAATTATAGCATTCTGGAAATTTTTTAGAATCATATTCATGACATCACCGATTTTAGTTAAACCTGTAGGAGGGTCAGCCTCTTGAAAGTGCAGCATTCGTAAAATTGCCTCGAACCGTCTTCCTGATATCTTTGTTTTAAAAATAGGATGTTCCATTAATTTGTCTTCAGAAAAATAGCACTTCAGAGTCGGCATTTTCACTATACCCATTAGCAAATACACGCCAAGAAACTTAAGAAATTCTTCGTCGGATAATTCTTTCCATTCTTTCAAACGAGATGCACGAGTAAGAGGTTTTGATGATTGTAACTTTTTCGCATAGTCATTAGTTGCTGACACAATAATCCGAATAATGTCTTCATCCATAAAAATGGAGAAAAAATCGAGTGGCTTTGAATCTGGCGGAAAATTATGCTGCACACCTGGTTGTGCTGTAAAGTCTAACGAAAGTGGATCCTCTTCTGTATCTGTCCAATCAGGATCTGGAGTTACGGGATCAGGACCTGGAGTTACGGGATCAGGACCTGGAGTTACGGGATCAGGACCTGGAGTTACGGGATCAGGATCTGGAGCTACGCCAGCTGCGCCTGAAATAATAATAAATAAATCAGATAACCAGGCAATCACATAAGCAAAAGATAAATAAACCACATAATTATTATCAATATTTCAGCAAAAAATCTTCGTTTTTTTCAACACAAATATAAAAATAAGAGATGATATTGTATTGTTTTATATTTGGCATTATTTTATATAATCTTGTATTGTTTTATATTTCTCTTGAAAAAAGCAAAGGTTCCTTGCAAAATATCGACTATAATTTGTGTTTTATTTGTGGAATTGGATACGTATAATTAGAATATTTAACATGAACGAATCCATTAGTCTCAGCCGCAATAATAGAAAACAAAATAATCTATACATAATTTTATTAGGATGAAATTCATAGTTTTGGAAAGCAACATTTTAAAATGACATAAAAAAATTGACATGGAATACTTGAAACAAATTTTTACCTGCCACTGAATGCACTGAATCCGAATCAGATTTATCAGGTGGGTCATCAGGGTCCCCCATGTCATCTGAAACGTCACTTGGTGTCTCATCAGCACCACTCCATTCGGATTCAGATTCTTCTAAATCAGTTGGATCATCGTCACTTGATAAAGCAAATAATTCATCTTCTATCTCATCTTCAGGTACCTCTTCATTATCAGAGTTCACATTTTGTTTTCTTTTTCGCTCACGCAAATCCATTTTTATGCAAAGAATTCACATGTACGTGCTTAACATTGAAAGACTGTACTAAACTGCAACCAGTTAGGAAATACGAGGAAAAATGGAAATAAATAATTTTATTGCAGCATTCAAGGTTATTTAGCATTCAAGGTTATTCGAAACAATTTTTCTGTCAAATCAAAATTTTTGTCTCTTACTTATGCGTCAGACACCAACTTTTGTCCATTGAAGTACATGTAAACTGCGTCGGGAGCTCCCGACCTAACGTATTCTAGGATGACAAAATCGTCGGGAATTGCCGACATGACGCATTTGTGATACGTCGTCACGTCGGCTATTGCCGACGTGACGGCCAACGTGTTAAGCATACCTAAATATTTTCATCGCATGCAGAAGTTTCAAATGCGATACAGCTTTAAGATCATACATATTTTTCTCTTTATAAATGGGAAAGAAACAAATCCCTAACCCTTTTCTTATGCAATAACCAAACGAACTAAAATATTTATTAATACAGACTAAATATCATATAGATACTTACTAGCGAACTAATGACTAATAGCAAATAAAATGCATCACAATAAATCAAGACGTGCAAAACACACTAATTTGACAAATTTTATAACTAACTCACCAAAAGCATCACATCTTGTAGTCTTCACATTGCAGTGGTCCAGCAGCCAACCAGAAGCATGAGCGCATTTTCGATCAATAAATTGCTTAAACACGGCTCGTTTTGTCGTACAAAATTTTATCAATATAAAACCCCCCCTTTTTCCAGATTGAGTTCATTTCTCCAGATATTAAAAATTGTTAAAGCAGTAGGAAGCAAACAAAATTATGCGAAGCTGACCTTTTCTTTTTCTGCATATAGAGGTATAGTTTCTTACTAATTAAATATTATGAAAAATGAAGAATTACATGATACTGCTAAATTATATGCAGAGGGTGAACTAATAATAATAAAAAGGTTTAAATTTTCTTTTGAATGTTAATACAAACTTATTGAATATATTAATAATTGAGAGTTACGAACTACAATTTGAAAAATTATAATGCTTATTGGTATACATCACGTGAAATGTTTCACAAAGAGTAATTAAAATTTTCTCGAAAGTTTATACCGCACCCCATTTTGGAATTCCAAACAAAAAAAGGGGTTAAAACTCCCCTCTAAGAATGATTAATGAATTTCGGAGTTACATGATAATCGATTCATAAGTTTGGAAACATAATTCTCTTTACAGGAAATTTGAAATTTTGAAGAATTGCCTTAGCTGCAGCAGACTGAAGTATGACATAGATTAACATCAATTTAAAAGCATCTTGAGTAAGTAAGAATAAATTAAATATTATATCACTATAACTAATATGATGAAATATTTTCAAGTAAATAATTCTTCCTTTTCACCATGAATTATATTACTCTAATTTCTTTTGGGTAAAACGGCAACAAGCTAAAGTTTGTTGAAACAGATACCAACATTTCGAAGTTATTACTGAGGTGAAAATTTCGAACTTGATAAACAGAATATCCCAATAGAGCGATTATGACAAAAATTGGAACAAAATAGAATGTCTCACAATTTTTTTTTCTTTCTTCCCTCTCCCTCTCAAACATTATGCTGATTGAAATGTTTCGTATATAAAAAGCCCACCCAAGATACCCAAAAACAATCCTTTTAAGGGTAGAAAAGTTTCAAAAAGATATATTTAGACCGCCCTTTCAAAATTATGAACAATTTCTTTTTTCCTCTCTAAAAATATATTAGGCAGATAAAATTATTATAAGCAATAATAAAAATTTAATGATTATTCAAAAGATTATCAAATTAGTAGAACGTATTAAGTTTCGGAAGCGCCACACAGTATAAAGTAAAACAACTATTGTCGTCATTTTAAATTGTCTCTTATGAAAGTTTGAAGAATGTCAATTCTAATATGGTCAGTTAAGCCTAAAGGGAATGTCATGAATCACCAAACAATAAAAGCAAACATTTAGATCAATAAAATAAATTGTAACAAAGTTGTCATAAAAACCGTAATTTTGTGGTACAAGAGAATGACCTTGGCTAATCAACAATGAAAAGAAATATTGACAACCTTCCTAGGAAAGAAAACCACGAGGCTGTAAAGCACAGATTAATTCATACACTAACTAAAAAAAATGACTTTTACAATTCGAATCATTTAAGGTAGACCAATAAATTCAACAAAATCTGTTTTGGTTCAGAACCGACCTGGTAAATTTAAAATTTTCAGTTACCATTAGGAATTAAGAACCCTGAAGACTATAATAAAACAGTATAATCAACATTAAATAAATTTTATGCTTTCCATTTCAAACTATCCTAGATTCTTTCACTCGACACGGCCATTCTGATACACCACATTCACGTACGTTAGAAATGAAAGGATTGACTTGTTATAAATCATACCATTGAAAACCTAATAATTTGGTTCTACACTGGTATGTAGATTTCAATAGGTTAATTGGGAATAATGGAAGTACGAAAACTTTTAAAAAAGGGATGTATTAAAATGAACAGAGGGATTGATGCACATTAAAAATCTTTAATATTTAAAGAGTTATTAATATAAAATTATGGCGCTGATAGAAATATCCAGGAATATTTCCCTTTTTTTTATCCAAGCCTTCATGACATAATTCTGCGACACCTAATCCATTAGTGATCCTAAAAAAAATATATAAACCAAAATAAGGCCTAAGCAAAGAGTTTCGCAATTAATGTATAAAATTTTACAAAAAAAATAATGCTGATCTTCAAGAACGTTGCTTCATTCTATACTATGGTGTGGTGTAAACCAAGACCAACGTCGACAACAAAAGCTCCGACACGTAAAAATTAGATAATATTCGAGGTTATCAAAACTTGTCGAACCCGAAAACACTAATTTCACCATACTTTCCCTACTATTTTTTTTATTTTATATAAATAATTTAGTAATATGAAATTAACTTAGAAACTAATATTAAAATTGTACTTCATTAATCCACCCACGAAAATTTCTCCTCAATAAAAATGAATTTCTTTTCTCGCAAAACGAACTCAATCAGTGGTTTATAAGTTATGCTTAGATAGCATGGTTAAACACTAGACACTTGACAAATAAATTTCTAATGATGACATTCAGAAAATTTTATTATTTAAATGGAGACATCGATAACTTCAATTATACAAGTTAAGACAAAATAAAATTTGAACAAAAATCATTATTGTTTAAATTCTTAAAAAAGTACGGAGAAATTGTTTTGTTTCCCTTAAAAGTACAGCAATAAATTTAGAATTTTATAATAAAGCATGCGTTCAACCACTCTGCCGCAAAATATTTCTCAGTATTGTTTACAAGGCCGACAAGTTCACTGCCCCTTTATCCCCGGGGACAAGACAATAAACTAAACAATTTTAGAAAGTTTCTTTTCGAGCAACGGAAGCTTACTAAAGGACCCCTCCCCTTCACGTTGCCAAACTTTGTAAACACGTAGTGATAGTCATAATACCTTTAATATAATTAGGATTTGAGAAAAGCAATTCAAGCCGGTCTGTAGTAAAATGTCTTGAAGAAAATAAAATTTTCACATTTATTAATGCATTAATGAATCAAGAAGTGAATATGTCTGGGAAGTTTTCTTCGAATAATTTCCTTCTCGTTAAAAGAACCGTTCTAGTCATCCAGTAGAAACTGGGGTATTGAAAGCAGGACCATTAACCCGTTATTGTACCCCCCCGTAAACTTCGTTCTTGACACTCCCCTTCCCTAACATCATTATTTCAGACTGCCCCCCCCCCCTAACGATACGACTAAGAAATGAAAAAGGCAGATAAGTTCGAAAGAATTTTTTTTTTGGGGAATGGAATTTCTAGATAATATTATCTCGTTGAAATTAAAGAAGAGAATATTCCAGACGACGGTATTTCAGATGATGAATCAGTCTCGTGGTCGACTAATCTAATTCGTATGAAATAATTTGCATATCTTTGCAGAATTTAATAAAACTCATATCGCACATAATACCATTTTCTCTCTGTGATTGCCATGAAAATCACCAACTCAATCTCTAAAAATGACATATAAACGTTTTCACATCAAATAACTCTTTTCAGTAATTTAAATGAAGCGTTATGAACCACCCTACTACACCCGCACCCCTACCCTCTTCTTTTAGGCCGCTGCCGCCTCCAGATGAGCCTTCTCACTACAGAAATAGAAAATGAAAATAATCAATTCCATCCGGAAAATCTGATAATGATCTTCTCATCTCATACGTACCGCAGAGTAGTGAAAAATCCTAAAACAACTCCACGTGGCAAATAACATTCGCGTATAATTGTCCCATTCGCCCGGCGATAACTGAACAAAAACCGGGAATTTTCACGAATACAATAAAAATAACAAGCCACGGAACCCAAAACTGCCCGCCACGCGAAGCCGTGATTAATACCAAAGGCAGTTATTTCCTTAATGATTCCAATATCAGGAAATAACATTTCTCTAAACGTCGCTTGTGCGGTTCTCCGATTAACAGTAGCCACTTGCAATAAAAATCTTTGTGTCGACAAATCCCACTTGATGGTACAATAATAAGTATAACGTGTATTTTGGCGAATAAAATTATAAACGGCATTCATGATATCACCTCTAAAAATTAACGAAATATAAAATGTAACGAATAACACAAAATTAACAATAAACAATTAACGAAATAGTCAAAATACAAAGGAGCACAAACGATAAACACACGAACTGAACGAGAGGAACAAACTAACTGAATACCAAAAATATTAACCTCAACGCTAGACCCTCATGACCTTCACTCCTGAATACCAGAAAGCCACAATACCCACCCTTTGTAACCCCACCATCCTAAATTCTTTCTAAATACTTTCACTCATTGATGAACCCATTTAACATGGACAGAAGTATTATTCCTTTTCAAAATGATATTTGAAACTTCGAAGAATAAGATTTTAGAAGTTCCAATTTCACACGTACGATATTCCCATGCGAGGGACATATTTATTAAAACATAGCAGTCAGCGTCAAATAAAAATATATACAAGTTGAGACAAAAATTCACATTTAAAATCAATATACAAATATTTACAAAGTTACAAAAGTTATTCAATACGGGACGTTAGATATAATTAAAGGTTAATAAAGAATTTTTTTTTCTTTTAAAGGTTAATAAGGAACTTACAGCAAACTATCAAAAATATATAATTACATCAATACACATTAATGATTTCTATTCGAGGTTCGTTTATGAACCCATCAAAAATTTCATGAAGTATTTGCCCAATGGATGGAAAAGTACATGAGTCGAAGTAAATATAATGGAGTGCAACACCATCCAATGAAGTAACGAACGAATGGAGTTGAATAAAGCCATCAGGTCTGTCTACCCGTATGAATCTCATTAACAGTTTCTCTCTATGACCATTAACGGTTTGGAACTGAACCGCTTGCCAATCCGCAAGCCCGATCAAATTCCATAAATCAGCAGCCTCTCCAATGCAAACATGGAAATGATCAAACACGGTCGACAATCCATTATCCAAGAGATAAAGATTTAAATGAATATGACCACTTAACGAAATAAAGAACTTCCATAATTTACCACCTATAAAAACGAAATTAAAATAAATTAAGCGGCGACAATCATCAAAAATTAAAAGTTTACTCACCAGAAGTGACGTAATAAATCGGAGTAACACGAAATGGCTCGTAATCATCACAGTCCAAATTCATAATTAGATAAATTTCGAGAATATAAAAACTCTGCGAGATGTTGACAAAACTGGACGAGTTCAAATTTAAAATTAGCCAGAAATATACTAAAATTTCCCATACAGGGACAACACGACACCCTTATTTTTAATAATAAAAACCGGTCTTAAGCGCCACTCCCCTTTATATTTTTTTTTTCTCCTGATGGTGGCCACCCCTTTCTACTGAAGTCATTCATCGATTTATAACCTTTTGTTCTCACGTAAGAATTTTATACGCACGAGTAAACTAAGCACTCATTTAGGGCTGCATAAATTATTAGCTTCATTTAAAAAAAAAGAGCTAAAAAATAGCAAATAAAGCAGTATAAGTAACACTTAACCACTAAGTTTTCGTACAAAAAATAAAACAATATAAGCCACGCTGAATCACACCATTATTATTAAAACCAAACTTTGAATACATTTTTAAGAAACTCAAACACACGTTTCCCCACTGACAAACAACAATTTAAATAATTTTGAACACATTCTAAGCAATTCAAACACACACACTTTTGTTTCCCTTTTAGAAATATTATAATTTAAATCAATCCCATTTTTCCTCCATGTTGTTGTTCTCATCTATGTCTACTCGTGCCACGGCTTGGACAACGTCTTCAATAGCTTGATCCAATACGCTAGGTGTCGAATAGACGACCTTTTGACATCTGAACATATGACCTGCAGATTAAATAACGCGACTTAGAGAATTGAATATAACATTGAACAACCAGAAAAGGAAAACCTTACCAAAAATTTTAGAAATATCCAAAAAACATTCCCGATTAATATCCAAATGAATACTCCCGATTCCACGCCGGAAACATTTGGCACCAACCCTCCCGTTTTGAAGAATGCTGAAGGCAGCATTATCATGCTGCCACCCATCAACAATCGAAAATCCAACAAAATGTTTATCTTCAATATTTACAATTCGGAATAAGTCATGCGCTGGCGTGCACTTAACGTAAAATTGATCCATCGGGATAGGTCCAAAGCATGAAACTCTATAAAAATTTAGGTAAATCCCCTGATCAA
Organism: Campodea plusiochaeta; assembly: GCA_034698565.1. Taxonomy (NCBI): domain Eukaryota; kingdom Metazoa; phylum Arthropoda; class Diplura; order Rhabdura; family Campodeidae; genus Campodea; species Campodea plusiochaeta. The sequence continues at coordinate 4,504 of JAQIWE010002134.1, read as the reverse complement.
AAGACGCGGAAAACTTCCAAGTCTCGCCATCTGAAACAGAACGAATAATAATAATAATAATAATAAAAAATTATTATTATCACATACCTTTATAGGCAGAATAGACAGGCGTAACTCGGTACAAACCGATATTGCCGAAATCACACCACATTTAAAAAAAAAAAAAAAAAAAAAAAAAAAAACAGAACTCACTTTAAAAAAAAAACGATGATCACAAAATTTATAGAACAATGAAGCATAGTTGACACAAACATCTCCTTTTATATTTTCAAAAGCTAACAGCTGCAAATACTATTAGATTATCTATATCTATAAACCAGATAGATGCAAAAAGTACTAATATAGTATAGAAAATAGATCAACAATATTCTCCCACGACTTATCTCTCAACCCCCACCCTATAAATTTCAAAATGCAATATCGTAACATGCATCGCGAGACCTTATAGATTATTTTTGAAATTCATTAAAGTTTATTTTAAAAATAGACATTTCCGGTCATACATATATATAAAATGGAATTCTATTCTAAAGAAATTATTAGTAAACACTAAATATTTTCATTTCTCGTCTTATCTCAAAAAAAAAAAAATCACTCTTTCCCCACCTCCCTATCATTCACCGAAAATCGTCAGTAATTTAAAAAAAGCGAACGAATACTTCCCTCACACCATAGAGGAAAAATCTAAAAACATCAAGTGATACTAATCATCTCATAAAAACTATTTTTTTTTCTTCCCGTCCCATTCTTATCTCCACGTAAAGAAAATAAAAGCAATGGCGGCCATCTCCACGTAAAGAAAATAAAGCAATGGCGGATTTCTTTGTAATCATTTATAAAAATTAACTACTACAATAAGGATACACTTGAATGTAATAAAAATCTTCATCGCAGAAATGGTTCTTTGAAGCTTCCTTAGAATCCTGCAAAGCAAGAATTAAATATATCAATACATTTAAGATCATGCGTATATTTCAATTCACAACTAACCAAGAGCTCGAACCATCCGCCGGACATCTTTCCGGGGGAGAGTAAATTCGTATAAATTGTCGGAACTGAGGTCCCGATACAGTTGGATCTTCATGGCCCTCGGACTATCCCTGCTGAAAATGGCCTCAGTTACACCATCGCTGCCCTCCGCATTCTGAGTTAGCAGGCTAAGAGGATGCAGATAAGGAAGTCGGCGTAATTGGAACCGACTAAAATGAATATTAAAATGCCGAATGGGGCTAATCCCTGCATAAATATACATGTAAATATTGAAACAATATTCTCCATTATGGGCCGAAACGAAACACTTCACTCGATAACCTCCTAAAAAGCAAAATGAAACCACCAATTAGGATTAGAAATTAATTTTTTTTGGGAAACTATAAAAATTTAGGACTTACCATATCTATATTGAAACAATCGACCAATTCGATTATCCATGTAATAGTGATGAGGGTGGTCAGCCATTGCACTTAAATATTCACAAAACAAATAGAAATTCGTGATAAAAAATAATATAAACTCGGGATTAAAATACAAAAGTAGGAACGAAGTAAACAGAATGACGATTTGGAAACCACTAACTCAAAAATACAAAAATCAGTCACAAAATAAAAATACCCATAACGGTAATATATTTTAGAACCTCCAATATACAAAAGGACCACAAAAACAAACTCTTTATTTTATTTTCGCAAGAAGTTGCGAATCGATTAAATCGATGGGTTACAAAGACACTAAAAACCCCTTTATTCAGCCATCCCCCTCTTTCGAAACTAGACCGTGAGAACGGACCTTCTCAAACCTCAAAATAACGGGAACCAAAAAAATGTGACATTGAAGCCAGATAAACAAACGGCACAATCTATAATTATAATTCTGTGATGGAGAACTTTGTCATCTAAAAAGTGGATAGTTCTATTATTAAAAACAAGGAATCTCTATACTTTGCCTTTATAAATATAATAAATTTCTAATAATGATTGTCAAGCTAACTCATGCACACAATGTAAGACAATAATAGTCTTCATAAAAAGAACCGTATTGTGGTGTATAGGAATATAATAATTGTGACATTAAAGAAATTTAAAGAAAATGTCAATTCTGATAGGAGTTTGAAATGAATGCGATTTCTCAAATAGATTTGATCGGCACAATCCCAAGAGTTCTTCAAATACTTCTTTTCTGTCTGATGAACTACGGAAAATTATAAATTCGGGACTTCCATGCAAACATTTAAGCAAAATGAAAATTGGCCGAGCTAACTTATTTTTTTTTCTTTAAACAGAAAGATATAAATTTATATTTATGTTTGTAACAAACAAACAATTTATTAAATATTACAGTAACACTCAGACGAAATAATTTTCTTAATAAAATACTTGGTTTTGAAGTTATGAATGAAATGAATATTGTAGATTGAACATAATGACTTTAGGTGCTAAAAAAAACTATCCTAATTCCCATTTTTGAAAAAAAATTTGCAGATAGAACATTATAATTTTCATATATATGAATCTTTGTATTTCATGTCTCAAAAAAAAATATATGAGGAAAGAATAAAAACCATGTTAAACATTCAATTTATTTATTTATGTCCATTTTGTATATGTATAATCATTAGGTGACATAATCTGACCTCTTGTAGGAATATATACATAGGGCTGTACTTGATCTTCTACCCAATCGCTATCGTCGTATTCTCCCGAAGGTCTTCTTATAATTGATGAAGGGTTAATGAACTTGAAATCCTTCTGCATCACTCTTTGTTCGGGGGGACCATCAGTATCTTTACGTTCTTCTTCTCCCGTTTTCATTGCGGACATTGATTTACTGCCTCTTGTTTTCTTTGAGGATGTTGATGATTTTTCTGGTTGCAAATCCCCACTCCACAATTTCTCATCACAGGCTTCCTCATCTTTTAAGCCAGTTTCCAACCAGGTAGAGTTAATCAACTTGTTGTTCATCTCCCATTGATATAGTCTTCTATCATATGCTCTGGTAGATGGGATGTCGAGATAGTCGGGTTTCTTCATACATGTTCCATCGCATCGTTTGCAGTTAGACATGCTGAAATATTGAAAAAAATGAGATATTAATTCGATGAAATAAAATATTGATAGGAATTAAACACATGTATACTAAATAAACTCTCTTCAAATAGTCTTAACTTTTATGAGTTCTGATTGGTTCACATCAATGCACTATGAAAATTACCTGATATATGTATATATTTAAATCACACTGTATTATTTATAATAAATAGAAATTTTGTTTCATTCGAGTGTTTTATTTCGAATATTAATTATTATGAAGAATATTTTCTACTCTACCTAAAACTACAATATAACACTGGGGATGTTTTTTAAGAGTTCTCAGAGAAATAAATACACATTTCATTGAAAATAATTCATTTTTTGGGTCAATTAGTATTCTTAGATTTATATATATAGAAAAATCAAAATATGAAATTTTTTATTAATGGTGAAAAATGACTACTCCCTCCCCCCTTGGAAAATACTATTCTATCCCTGAGGGTTGAAATAAGTATTTATCCAATGAGTGAAGGAGAAGACTCTTTAAGAAACAAGGAGGGGAGAGGGGGTCTCATCGTGTAAAATTATCCCCTATAAATACGAGAAGATGAATAATTTTGTTATAATACTATTTCCAACAGTTTCATCATATTGAAGATTTGTACCACTATTATCATCTGTATTTTTTATCACAGTGTTCAGAAAAAATGTAAGTACCAAATTTATATATTTTTATTGTATCTTTATATTATGATTATTAGGAGAATGATTAACAACGAATTTTCATCTACTTTTATTATAATTCAATCTCTAATAATATTATAGTCATCAGTAGAGAACTTACAATGTAATCTTCGGTACGTTAAACTTTTCGTACCTTTTACGGTACACCAAAAATGGGGTTGCACATCATTACTTTTTGATTGTACTGACGCTATTATAAAGTACATGAGATAATATATTACTCGTTTTTATGTATACTTTTATTCATTTTTGCTGCTACTGTTGTATAAAGATAAATGAAATTGAGTGGGCATAAACGGATCGAATAATTACTAAATATTTATTGTTATTTCTTATTTTGCTGTGAATTACTAAAAAGTTACCCGCAGCTAAATCGACTTTTCCGATCCATAATATTAGTCTTCTTGATATAAATAACTCGTATAATTTTTCTTACCTCACAAAAATAACCGATTATGAAAATAATCACCTTAGAAAATGTGGGGGAATAAGCTGTAAGGTAACTGAGCTCAAAACAAGACATTTGCTGATATAAGAATAAAATGATTAATTTGCATTTTTTAAAGATGTTTTGCTACTACTTCATAGATATGTCCTGATATGCGTTTCTTTAGTGACTAATTTACTTATATTCGCAAGGTAGTGAAGATAAGCAGTTCGATTTGTGCTAAGAACTTTTTTAACGTCTGGAAATAGCAAATTATAATAATAATTTACACCTTTACATTTTAAAT
>JAQIWE010002133.1:0-13887 GCA_034698565.1 Campodea plusiochaeta | reverse complement strand
ACGAGACAGACATTTCTCAAGTCGAGACGAGACAAGCAAAAGTCTCGTCGAGACGAGACGAGACGGCATCACTAAATGATACCAAACACTACATAATTGCTTTAAAAATGTAGCATTAAAATAGTATTGGATTTGGCATGGGATTCCCTATGCTGAAACCCAATGTTGATTCCGGGCGAAGGACTCTTAAATTCTGACACAGTAATTTTCAAATATCATCGATAATTTATATAGCAACTCCAAGGTTACAACATTTCTTCGCTGGTCGAAATAAAGAAATTGGCAACCCTAATATATAAACTGGAACGGTATATAAACGAATGAGCTGGAGTATATACTTTTCAAATGAATGAAATAATTGATTTTAGTCGTTTTTTATACAGAAAGATTTTATTATACCATAGCAGGGGAATTTTATAGGTTTCAGCAACTGGTACTTGTCGATCGGCAGCAGTTTCCAATAATTCTGAAAACGGATGTTGTAAAAAATATATAGGAAATGTAGAGACATTAAAGAGATTGAAAGCATAAGTAGGAATTGAGTATGTTGCTAAATACATAATTGAAATATAGAGTACGAAAAAAGTCGGGTTTAATGAAGTTTAACTGCGAAATTATTGCTGCTTAAAAGGAAATAAAATGTTCCATGAATTTAAAAAATACTCGGAAAGGCCCATATCTCAGTTACCTGTGATTTTTGGATCGTAAGAAAAATAATATGAATTAATTATACCAAAAAGATTAATATTTTGTGATTAAAACAGAAAACCCAATTTAGCTCCAGGTAACCCTTTAATGAATATTGAGGACAACCATATTTTCATTTCTAATCAATTATTATGAAAGCTTTACCTCTATAATACTGGAGTTTCATTATTATATTATATTTCACTTTCGTACAATTAAAAAAGCTATCGATCATAGCATTTCCGTAATTCATACCAAACATTATGTACAGTAACGTAATTAAAACGTAATTACAAACATATGTCGTTCCGTTTTCTATAATTAGGTATTACATGATATGCTCATAAACAAATGTAATTTGCTCGACGTAAAACAGTCAGTTTAGTACTAAAACATATCACCAATTAGTTCATGAAATATATACAGGAACAATGTATTATTTTAGATATAGGCTATGGATTACAGATATAATGGTCTGTTTTAATCAATAACCCGGATGATGGATTTACATAAAGTTAATCCTTTGTTAGCGCGACCATAAATTATTTATTTAGCCTCATTGATTAAAGTATTTGCATATATTGCGTTAATGTATGTTTTATGCTATAAAGTGGAGATGTGTCGAATATCCAGGGACATATTTATCAATCACAATTACCGTCAGCAATCAATTATTATTCTACAATTATTTTCATGTTCGATACAGTGATGCAGCAGAATGGTTGACTCGAGTGATGTGTCTTGAATTCTGTAGATGATATATCTTACACTGCTTAAAAATTGAAAACATACAATAGTATTAATTATAAACACATACCATTGCAAATAATTCACCTTCAAAATTATGAATTAGACGACCTCAAAACTCAATAAAATACTGGATTGACGTTTCGTTTGCTATATATTATCATACCAATATGTTGTTTAAATTATGAGAGAGAAAGATAAATAAACATACTTGATGATCAAACCAATCGATATTGAAGCATAAATGAAAAGACTATCTACACTAAGACAAGTAATTATAAAGTAGCATTGAAAGTTTCCAATTTCTTTAAAAATAATATTCAATCACTCAGAACTTCAAATCCTCCTGAAAAACACAAAATCCCTCAACCTCCATCCTTCCTTGGCATGCGTGACGTCACAATCCTCAAATTTCATTTCTTCCATTTCTCCGTCTTCTTCATTACGAAAAACAAAAAGAACAAAAACATCATTTCAGTTTTCAGAAAGTTCCACAGAAAGGAATAAGACAGACAGCACGAAATTGATTTTTTTTTCTTGGGGGGCCATGATGGGCAACTTTACGTAATGAAATTATCTTCGTACGTTTTATACTTTGCGACACGAAGAAATAAAGTGTTGCGAATTCAATTAAGGGGAAGAAATGAACAAGGACTTGGGCCTCTTTGGGTATAGCATGCGTTTAGAGGACTAGATTAGACACAAAGAGAAATAGAAACATTTTTTCGGATGAATGGAATAGTTTGGAATTTTGGAGTGGTTCTGTAAACTCTGTAAGAATGTTCTATGTGTGTCCATATTGATTAAGTTATTGTGAAAATGGAGTAATTAAAGACCAATATTTTCTTCGTGTAATATTTCGACTTCTATGTAACAGTCATTTTCAAACATACAGAACAAGATACAAAATTTATAAATATGATAATATTTCCCTTTCAAAAAGCAGTCTCAAAGTCAAATCTGGAGCTCATTACTGATCAATTTCTCCCAAATTCTGTGCCCACTTGGAGTGATGTTCAAAGAGGGTCAAGTAGAATCTTTATTATTGTTATTATTAAAAAAGTAAATATGTTTTTTTTAATATTGTGGAAATGATTTCAAAATTTGTGTTTTATTATAATTTTATTTTTACTTTTAACCTCGCCATTTTCAAGAACAACTTTCATGAGCAACTATTCATACAGTTGATAAGATAAAACTAAAGAGTTTTTGAATTGAATCATTTTATTGAAAATATGTTTCATTTTTGATTCAAGAACTTTTCCAGAGTCTCTGTAATCAGCAAGAAAATAACATTGCATACCTTGGATCAGACAAAAAAGGTATCTATAGGATTATGATAATCAAAAGGGGCAGAGTTGTGCAGAAAAAGAGCAGAGTTGTGGCTATTTTACTCGCTCTTGGTATCTATAAGAATTCGTAAAAATGAAGACGAAAAGCAAAAATCATTTTTGAGAACAGGAACTATCGACGTAAAAAAGAATCGAATTATTCCTAAATACTTTAAAATTTAAAATAAATTGAATACGATGTGAAGCTCCAATGAACCTTTTTTTCTCATGTCTCCTATTGTGTATAGCATACATCCCACATTAAATATAACAACAATGACTAGAAAAATAATTCTCCAATGAATAAAATATATTTTAAACCATATAAAGTTAATGCTAATAATACAAAACAAAAGTTTGAGCAGCACTAAAAATTATACGAGTTTCATATTATACCATCTGGTTTTCACCCGTAATATAATATACTGCCGCTGTGTTAAGGGGGCGCTTTGATGTGGTGTAAGTTAATAATAAAGTATGAAAGTTTTTGTCACATTGTTGGTTAAAAGTTCGCAAACCACATTATTCTCTAGCGAGTTTATTTAGTAGTTGGTATTATAGACTCCGGTGGCGAGATGAAGAATTACGTGTTTAAAACTGACGTGAAAAGAAAAAGTATAGTGGAAAGTTATAGAAGTGTGATTTATTTGAGAAACAGATGTTGACTTAGGTTAATAAAGCTACTAAAGTTTAAAAAAGCAGTTTCAAATTTTCACCGTTGTAATATGTGAATTGTAATCATGTTGATGTAATCCATGTTATATTACTTTGTGCAATGATATCGACATATTTTGGAAATAATACTTTTCCTTATATTAATTTTTTTATTCCTACAAAACTTTATACTGTATAAAATTTCAAAAATATGTTAATATTATTTTATCAGAAATCAGTTTCTCATTTTAATTAGTGAAATCTCTATTATACTTAAACAATTATTTTTTTTTTTTTTTTTTTTTTTCAGAACATTTTTGTAAAGGTTTTATCAACAATATAGCAGTGGAGTAAACAATGATATTTCCATTTGTCAAAAATCATAAGAAGCTGATGTAATATTTTGACGATTATTTGCTATAGTTGTAAATTCGGATTTAGGAAATCACCGTTCTTAAACTGCAATGTTACAGACCAATCAAATTATTGGAAGAGAAGATAGACCTATTGTAAATTAATATTAATATGAAGTTTAATCTATTAAGTCATCAACAACTGCCAAATATTTTGATCAGTTTTATCCTGTCTCTTACCAACAGATTTCGTACACACACTGCAGCTTTATTGAAACATTAAAAATAATTGATGAAGTATACTCAGGCAAAATTTTCATATTAAAGCAGCATGAAACAATGTTACTTTGGCAATATGTAGTGTACAACATTTACAATATTAAACTTGGCAATATACCTATGGAACCTCTACACTGTATGTTATTATATTCGTACCAAAAATCAATAACCAATCTCTTCATTGTTTTTGGAGGATAAACATAGGATAATAAAATACGCTGTAGAATAAGCAGAAAGTAGAATAGCCGTGTAGGAAAATAATTACGATGCATCTGGAAACTGAGCTTTCTAAACCTCAATTTTCTCACTCGGCGTTCTCAGGTTTACGTTAGCAGAGAGTGAAAATACTGTATCAGTTAGCTTTATACAAAATTGGAAGCTGTTTACAGTAGAGATAAGTTCATGGAAGTGATGCAAAATTATACTACAGGTTGATGATCTTTTTTTTTTTTGAGATTTTCAAGCTCTGCTGCAAGTAATGTTTACTATTCCGAAGAAAAATAAGCAATATTGTTTTATTGTGAGTATTCCTGCGAATTTGTATATTTTTGTCTACTTCTTCAAAGTGAAAGTGAAGTTCATCAAAAGGAAGGTCGAAAATGTAATTTAGGTTTTGATTTAAAACTATTTATAAAATAATTGAAAATGTACTCAGTAAATTCATTGCATAAAAGTAAACAATTTCAGGAAAAATAATCCGATTTGCGCTAACTGTAAAAATTATGATATAAGCCTATAAACCATTATCGCTCTAATATTCAATAAATAATATTTTATTAAAAAATATTTATTCAGTAAAGTTATGTGCTATCATTCTTGCTTTTTTATATCTTTTAAAGTTAAATAAATTCAAATTCAAATTTGAAATTCTTTATTTGAGTGTCAAAAAAGTCAACGTTACAAAACATTGTTCTCCCCTTCAAGACACATTAAAATAACAATCCATATAATTTAAAGCTAAAACTAGACAATATAATAATAATAAAAATAGTGTTGTAATAGAAAAAAATAACAATATAAGAATAATAAAAATCTAAATAAAGACCTCTCTAATATTCCATGATAATTATTCTCCTAAAAATTCATCGGGTCAACGAAAAGAAAGACTTGACTTTACAGATCTTAAAACCAGACAAATTCTCCAGATTCCACAGACATACCAGAACAAAAAAAACTTCTCAGTCCACGTCTAAAACTCTCTTACAATCCGTCTGTTATTCTGCTCTACTATAGGATTACCCCCGAAATAAAAAAAAGTTCTTTCCCACTTTTTATTTGAGCTGCTACTTGCTCGACGTTGGGGTTCATTAATTTGAGACGGAGGCCCTCCGGTTCAAAACTGTGATGAAAGGGAAAAATAACTTTGTCATCAAAACCTCCTGCAAGCTGCTGATGCTTTTCCTCTCTTTTTACAAAAACCTGTGGAATTTTTGGTTTCAATTTCAGTTGTTTTTCTATCTGGGTGTAAGGTGACAGTGCTGGAAATGGATTTCGTTTAGAACAGGTATTCCGTAATTTGAAAATAAGTGACGTGTTTTACTGTATTATCTATGGAAAACGCACCTATAAGATTTCAAGTTTGGCGCTATCAGAATTTTACTATTGTATGACAAGTGTCTTCTAATCAATCATGTTAATAACTGTATGTATCTGCTATTAAGTTCAATAAAAAAAGTTTGTTAATCTATTACAATAATAATTCATCTTCAAAATTATGGATTAAACCACTTCGAAACACAATAAAATACTGGATTGACGTTTCGTTTGCTATATTAGCATACAAACATTAAAAAAAACTTGTTTTTTATACTATGTTATATACTATGTTTTTGTTTTTGAAAATGTTTGTATGATAATATAGTAAACGAAACGTTAATTCAGTATTTTATTGTGTTTTGAAATGGTTTAATCCATAATTTTGAAGAAGAATTATTATCAAGAAAAGCTACTGAATCTTCGAAAATCTATAAAACATTTCCATGTTGAATTATGAAGTTACTTTGGTACTAATCCCTACTTTGTCCTTTCATGAATAACCATTATGTCCATTTCTGTATAATATCCACTCTATGAATTATTACAATATTATACACTAAAACTTTCTGCTAACGTGATATTATATAGAAATGAGGGATTAGCTGCAAAACAATAATATTTGTAATATTGTTATTTGTTTTCCGGGGAAAAGGAAGTTTGGAATTTATTTGCATTTGAGTTCATTATATTATATTGTTTGAGAATTTAGATTTACGGGTCATTTGGGTTTGGATAATTTTGTTTGTGTTTAGTAAGTGATTACAGAAACAGTGAAAGTTTTGGTATAAATCGAAGGGGAATGTATAGGATCACTGTAACCCTTTAATCGGAAATTTATTGTCTTGTTTGTCGAAGACTTCGAGATTATTACAATTTTTTTCATTACTAATACTTTTGCAGAACAATATAAAATCTTACATCTGTGTATTTTTAAACTTTCGGGAGCTTACAATTTTATCCAGTCTTTTAGTTCCATTAACTTGTACATTAAATATGATAATAATATAGGCTCTGTGCTATATTTGAAAACCAGTCAAACAAATATATATTTTTCCCTAATCGTGTTATTATTATATTGTATTTTCCAATAATTATATTATGATTTTGATGTCTTATAACAAATGACTTCTTTTGAATTTCTGTGTTTTAAAATAACAGAACACACTTTTGCAATAAAGACCTACAGTATAATGCTACAGGGTATTAGAAAAAGTCTGATTTACATTCTCTATTTACATATAGTAAATTGATAGATGTCACATAATAATAATATCAAAATAATTACAATAATATATATTTAGATTAGAGTTTTGTTTTGGAATAGATATAGCTGTGCAGAATGTGGATGGAGTCCTGTAGCACGCTCCAACTGCTTCATATTTTATTGAAAAATATTGTTTAAACAGTGTAGAGGTTATTGGATTGTATACATTGGCGTCCGGGGAACGATCGCTGACTTTTTCATGGAGAAATTTATAAGATTTGGCCTTCAAAAGAAACTAGTCCAAGAAATAGTCGTGAGTGTGCTGAAGGATTCAATTCACAATCTGCACAACCATATATATTCCAAAACAAAGATCTGAAAATATTTTATTGCAATTAATTTGATATTGTTATTCTGTGGCATCTGTCAGCTTACTATTATGTAAACAGAGTATGTAAATAAACATATATTCTCTCTCATCATTCAAGTTGAATAAAATATATTGCTTGAATATAAAAAGTAACTGGAAATAATGTTTTGTTGTTTGCTGAGCTTAATAAAATCAATACTACAATATCATAATAATAATAAGTTATTTGCCATAGCATTGTCAGTGACTTTTGTATGGCCAGAAATATGGTAGACTGAATTAGGAACCCACCTGCACATATCTGACCTTTAATTAGTAGTCCTTGAAAACGAAATCAAATTAAATCTGATATAATTATGTCAAATAGCTTATAATTAAATCACACCAAATATTTTATAGAGCTAAATCAGTTTCCTGAAATGTTTTTATTTTGTTTTCAGAATTCGTATTTATCGTTGAAGAAATTTAGAGGTATATGAATTCGTTTCAGTCATGAATACAGAGGAAGGTGATTGTGACTATAACAATAGAGAAGACACTTATACCAATGCAGAGACAAACTTTGAAGAATACAATTTCATTGCAGGCGAAATTAAACTCAGACTGGAGTGTCATTTCACATGGAATTTAATTGGAATAAATGCTACATCTAAAATCGAAACTGCCACTCGAATCTTACAAACTTGTTATGACTCTGACTTCCAAGATCCAAGATCTCATTGGTGTGATTTCCATAATAGTTGTATGAAAGGATTCTGCCATTCAGTTTTAGGAAATCATGACATAGCTCTTAAATTCTTCGACGATGCAGAAGCGGAAATCGAGAAAATTGCAAACTACAATACAGCTCTCTACCATATTATAAACGCCAATAAATTCTACGCTTATGCCGTTGCAAAAAGGAAAGAAGTGAAAGAAATTACGAAGTTGTTCCTTTCGTATTACAATTTAAGTAAGAAACAACAATCAGCAGTTCTCGTAGTTCGTGGAATAGCAAGGATTAAAGTTCAGGGAAGAGAAGGTAAGAAAAAAATGTAAAAGTGTAATATTTTGATTATATACTTTTGTATTAGATGGATAATTCTTTGATGCTAAGATTAGAACTAAAAAATGAGTATATGACATGTTTTGCTTTAACTTCAATAATCTCGTCAAGTTATAAAGTTATATCAGAAGACGAGAAAAGCAAAACTTGGTTTGCATAAAACATAAGCTTCCTAACTTGTTTTGTTATATAGATATTGTGGTGTGACTGGCAATGACGCATTCTAGACCTCTGAGACAACAAAACATTTTCTCCAATCACTTGACTATATAATAACTTAGAGAAGTGATACTATATTGTCTCCTGTCTTATTCTAAACTGTCAAAAGGTTAATAACTCCAAGTAAAATCCTGAACAAATATGAAGAAATGCTATAAACTTGTAGGTTGTAAAGACTTAAATCCGATACTTTCAGCTCCACTGTAAAACTCTCTAAGTTAGCATGAATTGTGTGATAGTTCAAATTTAAATCTTGTCTGATGAAAGAGTAAAAATTATGTTGGGAAATTGAAAAGTAATATTATGATGTAAAGCGAAATGAAAAGTAATTTTAAGGGTCTCAATCAGATTTCTTTAAGAATTAGCAGAAAAAACAGTATTTTTTTCAGCAAAATATTGTAAAATAAGTAAAATCTTATTTCTGTTGTGACTAGAAAACTACACAGCTTATATATTAATACTACAGTATATGACTTAAAATTATCAGGTTATTTTCATTTGGTCTTTATGAAAATTTATTGCCTTATCGAGTTATCGACATGAAAAATGATTTTGTCTAATTATTCTTGAACTTTTTTCCCACAGGTCACAAAAGTTCTTCTCGTGATGTGATCCATGCAATACAGTTATTTCCATCAGAACCAGAATGGCATTTCGCATATGCAAAGTTACTCAGGGAATTACGTCTATTACAATATCCCAAAACAAGTCACCCATCCACAGTTGAAACTTACCGATTTGGAAATGCTTACTGTATGACAAACAAAAAATCAACTGATAGAAATGTTTACGGTTATCACTATGCAAACTGCCTTCAGCATTTAAGTACTTATCTTTCTAAAAGAGGTGCAACTGAAAGTGAATATGAGAGTTACGCAAATAAATCATCCGCTATATATTCAGAAATTTCTCAAGATGAATCGTGGTCTGCAAGAATGTTAGCTAAATGTGCTCAAGGTTTTATGTCCTTACCTTTTCCATATACAAATTACGGGAAAGCAAATACATTACTGGAAAGAGGATTGAAATTGAACCCACATAGTACCCTCGTAAATCACATATTTGGAAAACTTTGTTTACTTCAAGGTGATAATATGAAAGCATTTCGGTTCTTCGAAACTTCAGTGAAGTGCAAAAATTCCTTATTTTCTTCCTACCTAGCACTAACGTCACTGAAACTTCAGCTTGAACCACACGATAAAGATATTACAAGGAAATATATTTCTGAAGTTGTAATGAAATATGAAACTGTTTCATCTGCAGTAAGAGCTCGAGCTTTTCTTTTCAGAGGTCTCTTTCGGTGGTTCTATAGTTTCGATGTAAAGAAAGCATATGAAGATTTTGTCACAGCTATTTTTCAAGATCCAGGGATTATCAGAGAGCGTTTACCAGTAAGTTCAACAATTACTGAGGATTCTGATAAAGGATTTTAAAATAAGTTATGAAAGTTTCTTAAATATCTGGAACCTAATTCTTTGAATATTACAATTTATTTCCGGGCGAAATTTTCTGAATACAAAATTTTAATAACTTAACCTTTTTTTGTAAAAAAATAATATTGATAGTTTCTGAAATGAATATTTCTGCTGTGACATAGAAACAAATGTGCTAATGTTGTGGTAGAGGGTAGCAAAGGAAAGTGATTTTTTGTGGGATATTTCCTAATAAGCATTTTTTTTATTAACTGCATACAAAACTTGTCATAAGCACCCTTCAATTTTTACATATTTCATGATATTTTTATTACAAATTTTTTTGATACCTGATAATTGAAACTCTTTGTATCGAAAGCAAATAAACATGCAGTTTATTTGGATTTTTAAAGTTCTTGCCGCTGTCTATGCCAACATGTTAGTTGTATTTTCAGTCTTGATCAGTTCTGTCCGCACTTATCTGTCCTTATAGGTGTCTAAACCTAAATAAAATGATACTGCTTCCTCCGTACTGGAACTCTAAATGTCTATTAACGAAACCGAGATCTCATGATGAGACCAACTGATGTATAGAATGTAATACTTTTTGCCAGTATTTGTTGAAAGTGAAAGTTATAAAATAACATATTGAAGCACCTTAAAAATGTTGAGAACTATTCTGAATATACTTATGTTTTCATCTTGGTGAAGGACTGAAGATATACTTGTATTATTACATTGAGGGACTAAACTAATAATAGAGAGTGCTATACTAATAGAGAAAGTAAGCGAGAACAATAATTTTATTAGAAATAATCCATAATTTTACTTCTTTAGTAATTTACAAATATCATATACTTCTACAAAGTTCTGGCATAAAAAAGTTTAACGAACAACATTACTTTTGTTATAAATCCTTAAGTTTATTGAGATTCTTTTTTTGGCAGATTTACTGTTCCCCACCACTTTATCCAAAAGAAGCTTACGAGAGTATATTGGAAGAGTTGAACAAACGTTTATCAGTTGATATATCACAAGAACAAATACCACAACAAAAAAGAATACTCTGTGAAGTTCTGGATACAATCAAAGCTGAAATCAAGAAAATTGAAATTGCGAAGGAAATGGGAAGTTTGGAAGTCGCTCAAGATATTTTTCATCCAGATGAAAGCCCTGACGAGAAGGAGGTAAAACGGTCTCCAGAAAATAATTCGTTAAATTTATGAAGGAACATAGTATTATTATATAGGACTATATATTGCGAGTTAATATAGTCGTTCATTCTGTTATTTGATATATTGGATGATTCGGCCACATTTTGCAATAATACTGAAACAATTTTTAGGATTATATGACCATTTTATAAAGTTTGTGACATAAATCTTATCATTGTTGAAATATTTAGTTTTTTTTTAAATATTGACAAACGTTCTCCTGAATTGGATATAAAATATATTAGTACACTTTAGCCAGTCGAGTGACAAGAAGTATTTGTCATAAATTATTAATATTTTTGCTGTTAATGCTTATAATTATGCCAATTATAAGTAAGCATTCATTTCATGATTTACTTTAAGGATTACAGGACTCGGATCTCATTTAATATTGCCATGACCGCACAGTTATTGTTGGATAAGTTGTGATGGATTAATTATTTCCTTTTTCACTCGTTATTAACAGACACGATTTACCAATTTCTGTATAGATATAGCAAAGCGATAATATATTCTACTCGAAAATTCCATTATTACTTAAAACTCAGCAGAAGTACAGTTGTCATACCCCTCTAAATAATTAGAATTTTGTTATGAAAATAATAGAGTTCTTTATATTCCACATCTATACAGTATAATTATATAAAGTAATGTATCACTGTCTTGCCGTTAAAAAGTCATCACAAGATTATTAAAAATGACGTGTTATTCTATGAGATAATAGCGCTGAGATAATATGTATGTTTCAGAATATATACAATAAATAAACAGAAGAAAATAAGGATTTCACCATATCCCAAATAAAATACCTACATAATATCACTTATTTAAGCACATATATTGTAAAGTAATTACATAAAATGTATTCATAAACTTTAATATCATTTTGTTTTTATACCTCTCGCCTCAATGAAAACAACCAAGGAACCATCAAAGCGTTTTCCTCCAAATCACAATGTATCCTGGAAGTTCTGCAATATGCTCGCGCCCTTCCTTCACTGCGTTTTGTCAACTTTTATTACAGTAGTATAATTTATTATACAGACTTGTCGTTGTGCCAAATAGTAGATAGTACATCGTAGGTGATATTCTCATTACCAAATATAGAATATAACTTTCCATAAGTGAAAATAATTATTTAAACTGAATTATATTTGAATAATATTATAAAACAATTGCACTATTCAAACTTCAAATAGGTTTAGAATTAGAATTTTACATCCCTTAACATATATATTTTTTAGATATATAAGGATTATACTATAGTTTGACGAATAAATTCAACATCTCTTATTTAGCTTCCAATGATATTTTTAGCTTCCAATGCGGCTTTTCTATTGCTTCTGCATATATTCTGAACTATTTTACCTATGGGAGTTTTAAATAAAACATTTCAGTTTTAAAAGTATTAGCAACAAAAAAGTTCCAAAGGTGCATTATTTTAATTTAATTTATACAATATCAACGTTACAATATTTCGTCAAACTGACGGTCCTGTATTAATCATTGTAAAAGATTATTTCTGTCGAAAGATGTGATATTTACGAAGGGACAAAGCGATGAACATTTACTCTCTCACCTGCTTTACTGGAAATTAAAATTAATACAAAATTTAAATGTCAAAACACGAACAACTAATAAATGGACTAATATTGACAAGTTTTCCAGTATTTCTATAGATGCAATTATATTCTGCCGAAACAGTGCATGAACATTTTGCAGAATTCACCCGTCGCTGTTATTGGATTTACTCACATTCTTAACAAAATATTCAGTTGAATAATTTATTTAATAAGTATCCATTTTCTGATGACCTGTTAGCTCAGAAGTAAGTTTCAACTCAGCAATCTTCAATAATTGTGGTACGTATAAAGATATCAGCTTAAAATGTTAATTTTATTGAAATAATCATAAGATTATATATGGTAACAAAATTATACTGATCAAATAAAAAAATTCTATAGTGTATCCAACAGTAAATGTAGAAGATGGTAGGTATTCTTTGATGAGTGCACAATTTTACACATTGCTTCAATTATGTTAATACCTCGCATTATTTTATATGTTATATTGCTCCTGATATGTGTTTAGATGTCTTATAACGTTTTGAACTGTCGGGAGGAGGGTAGCTCATGTCATGATGCAAGATAATAAAAGTGTTTTATTAACTTGAAGACTGTGGCGGCTGAACTTGTGCTTAGACTTATTTATATGATAATAACAAGTAAATGAATGCTACAACTAAGAACTAGCAGGGATATATTGCAAAGCCAAAATATTTTTAAAGGCGAGTTGGGTCACTCGGGTGTTTTGTTTGCCTGCTCCCGAAATAAAGCAAAATTTGAAAATGTAAGTCGAAGTGGGGAAAATTTGCAAAAATGATTGTAAGCTATTTTTGATTGTTAGAAGTTGGAGCAACGCTGTTGTTCTCAATCCGCTTCTGTTAATTATACAGCTCATTGAGCGACTCATTGCTGCGTTCTTGAAGATATGCTTAATAATAATATTTAATGTTTATGTTTTCGGCAGACACTTTAGGGTTTAGAACCTTTACCCTCAATGTAGCTTAACACATTTGATTTGAACGTTTCAACACTTGCCATATTCACTAATTCTTCATTCAAAGCATTCCACTGGACTGTCGCACTCGGAAAGAAACTGTTTAGAGTTGCTGCTTTGTTGTATCTCTTACGGTATAACTTATATTCGTCACCTCTAGTATTTTGGTTTTGTGCAGGGGAAATGAAAGGAGAAGATGGGAAAACAAACAAAAAACCATTTTAGAAATCATATTCAATTATCTTCAAAATTGCTCAATTTTAAATATATTATAGTT
>JAQIWE010002132.1:0-13889 GCA_034698565.1 Campodea plusiochaeta | reverse complement strand
ATTCCACCACTGCTGAGAGTGATTCCACGACAGTCTCCTCCCCCCCCCTTCGTTCCCTTCCTGTCCACTCACACACGAGAAATAAATAAATATTGCATATCATTATTCATTGTTTAAGTGCAATTTAGAATGTTTCTGCTACTGTAACAACTAATATTAACTTCATTCATATATTAATAAAATTAAAAAAAGCATAATGGTCGAAAAATGTACAATTAGTTTTAACGACTTGGCCAATGATATTGAAGTTAATCAAAACAAGGATATAGTTTTTGAGGGGATACAATTCATCGTAGTCTCCTTGTTAATGCATCTGATTAGAGAAAATAGCATATATGTAGTAAGTTCCGGATTCGATTCCGGTTTGCTACGACGTTTTAGGTGCAGCCAAGTTTCTAATAAGACACTAAGATTCACTCAGTCTAGTTTAATTGGTATCAGTGGTTATTACCCATGTGGGTAAATAACGACACGATCGTCTACAAATTCTGAGTGGGTCAACAATGAATGGACTTTATGCATTCATGCTTTCCCAGCAGTGCCTTCGTTGCATGTATTGTACATTATAGTATATAGTGGCTTTACAATAACATCAGGAAAACATGCAGAAGTTATTTATATTAATAGTAAAACATTCAACTTCCTGATAACTTTAAAGTGAAAAGTTTCTTAAAGTGAAAGAAAAATGATGATGTTTGAATAGGGAAATGGAATCTCTGTTTGTTTAATTAAAGAACTGCTAATTATAATATATTTACTCATCAAGTAGATTGAGTGGTGGCTATTAACTGTTTTATAAAATTATGTGACAGTTAAACCTGCTTCAGATCCTCAAATTTGGAAGTGAAATCTTCGGAACCATTCCTCTGAAAAGATTCCTATAATTGTGTATTATAAGTTTCTAAAATGCGCCAATGTTTCCAATTTTAAGAAGTGAATCTATTTTAAAAGAGTAATGTTACACAGGAGAATCCAATAATGAAAATATTCTTCCTAACTCTATGAAAAAAATCCCTGTGAAAAATCCATGAAATAAAGTGACCTATAAAATACACTTTCTTTCATTCTCTTTCAAACTCTCTTGTTCACAAAGGTACTTCCTAATTAAAACAAATACTGTTCCTCTTAGAAATAGCGGTCACAATTTATAATGTATGAAGTGTACCACCCTTGTCATTGAAGAAATAAGTTCGTCGTGGTGGTAATGTCCTGTACACCACCTTTTCTATATATTGATCTGCTTTTACTTGTACTGTACTACTATAAAGAGAAGGAGAGATAGAGCAAAGACAAGAAAACACCAAATAGTTTCAGCAGTATTCTGCTTTGGAGGTTTGGAAGCCATGAAAACCTCGTTTGACGGTGAAGTGGCTTCTTGAAAGATTAATTGCCCCTTGAGACAAATGGACGAGTGGAAAGAGGGGGACATATGGGAGCATCCAGAGGTCAAAAGGTTATTTGCGTGAATAGCTGATTGGTTCTTTACTTTAGTCCTTGGGTGCAACTTAAAGCCTTTCAAAGTGATTTTTTTTTTTCACTCCAGAGTTCATTTTATAGGTGACGGTGAACATCAGCACATATTCTATTCAAACAGCTTCAGCAAGCAAAGGAATAGAGACATCACTTCACCAAGTTGTAATCATTTCGGGGCTACTATTGAATGTTAATTCATCAATCATCAGTTTAACGGAACATATTGCTTTTTCATAAAACCAATATTCATGAAAAAATAACAAAATGTTTGTTAAAAGAATATAATTTTTACATTTATTTATTAATGATAAACAATAATTATTCACACATTTCGTGATTTAGGAACTACCAGACAGTCTTCAATAATGCATTTGACATTCGAAAGTGAAATATTAACACTGCAGAGAAATCTTATAATAATAAATTCTTTTCATTATCCAGAAAATGCTAATGGTTTTCACTTCAAACATAATTTCTGAATGTAGTCTCAAGCAACAAAAGCATTTTTACAATGTAAGCAATTTGCATTTTTTATGCATACCAAATAGCTGTTTTAATTTTATATGCGACGAATGAAATATAAGGAGTTGCAGTATTTTCAAACTAACAATATTTATTAAACAACTTCAGAAATAAAAACTTTTTCTAAGCATCCAATTTTTAGTATTGCTTTTAACTGAGCAGCAAAAAAGTCAACCATTTTTTTGTCTGATGAATATACTTCTTTCCAACAACATTTTCTCTATTTGTCCTTTTGAGAGAGATTGTAATAGTGCACTTCATGTTATATAGAATGATGGCAAAGCAAATTAATTCACATTTCATGCTCTTTTTTGCCGCTTACATTGTACGAAACGTCCTATGCCTAATGTAAATTCGTACTTTGCTACAAGTAATAAATGTTGTTCACTCTACACAACACTGATTACTTATTTTCTCGTGACCATTAAATTACTCCACCACACTTTGAACGTAACATTAATTTGTATACATGGATGAGATTTTGCTTTGCACAACACTATTTTCAAACTATTGTTTTGTCAAGTTATATAAAATGTTTTATAAAAATTAAGAGCCCTCCACCCAAAATTGAAATTCAGAGAGGCCGAAATTTGAAATTTGTATTAATCACCAGGTAAGGTCGCAAATCGCTATTTTTATTTTGGATTGCTTTCGTTATTATAATATTCAAATATATTTGTGAAAAATTCCCCGATTAATAAACAAAATGGCCGCCTGAAGAGACAACAAAAAGTTCAGTTTGTTTAATGCTAATTATAATTTATAAATTGACAGGAGCTTAAAAACAAATATCATTTTTACTCTTCTATCTTTTCATTATGTCATTAATGTATCATGCCAATGATTAAAAAAAAAAATTAAAATCGGCATCACATTTTTGCCCTAAACCATCTACTAAATATTTTATTTTAGTACTAATTAAAAATTTGGAAAGATATAAGAATAAAAAAACTTCATCCTGAATCCAATGATACCAAACACCACATAATTGCTTTGAAAAAGTAGCATTAAAATAGTATTGGAATTAACATGGGATTCCCTGTGCTGAAACTTAATTTTCATTCTGGGCGAAGGAGCCTCAATGAGGATATAAAGATTGTTCTACATACAATTACGTATTTTTATCAGACGCTTTACATCTTGATTAATGTGAAAAATTATCCATACTGTGTAATTATGCAGTATTATAAGAAATGTCACAAAAAAAGGAAAAATAGTAAATAAAATAATGTTCTTGAACACTGTAGAATGGTTAAAAATGAAAAACTAAAATAAATACGTTATGGTTCTATTTAACTACTTATTACATGTATCTTGAATAAAATGAAAAGAGTATAATTATTCTATCTGAAGTGGGCTTGCAGGTTGCAACAGTGATAATGTGTACACAAAGAATGTGCATTTGTTCCCCAAAATAATTTATTATCATCTAAATCACGAATGCAAAATATTTCATTATTATGCTAAATGATTATTAATATTTTACCTAATTTAAAATAAGAATAATTTCTTCCTTTAAAATACTAAAAAAAAATTAATTTCAAAGAAATATTGTTACCAGAATGTTAAATTCAGGTTAAAACTGATTCCAACTGATATATATTACAAGTTTTCTGTTCTCTTTCAATTAAGAATATTTCTATATTGAAAAGGTCAACATATTCCTGAGAGTGAAAAAGCAGTAATTAAGGTTTAGGTAGATTACACCAAATCCCATGAGAACAGAAAATGAATCGATCATTATGAGAAATTTCAGACGTTTAATCTCAGAACACGATTACATGGTAATCAAAACTATATATTATTTTATGTATTCAATTCTGAGAAAATTTCAAGAAATATAAAAAAATATATCAGATGTGCAGTTAATAATTATATTTTTGTTTCATAATTATAAAGTATAAAATGGTGTTTTGTTATGAAGCATTATAACGTTTTATTAGAGCTTTTCGATTTCTACAGTTTTTCTCAAGTGATCTTTTCTTTTATCAAGCCATCTGATTCCGCTTTGTAAAATGATTTGTAAATCAGCAGGAATCATGTAGAATTAACGACCATTAAAATAATATGTGAGTTAAATATAATCCCATGGTGTTCTTTATATAAACTCCAGGTGCAAAAAGGGAGATAACTAGCATATTATTATTAACTGCTATATGAATTAAATTGGTAAGAAAGTCAAAGACTGACAGATCTCGCATGATTAATGTAAATATCAAATTGAAACTACTAGAAATTAATGGAAAATGAATGTTACATTTTTCAAGAGAGTAAATATATCTTTTTCTGGTTGAAAAGTGGTAAGCTTCTACGTTGTTCGTAAATTCTTTACCTCACATAGACTATATTATAAACTGTAGAGTAATCTTTGAAAATAACAACTCTAATTACCTAATTCATTTTATTCTTCTGCAGCTTCCTTTTTATTTATCCTGAGTGTTGATAATGCCTGTGTACAGTAGGCCTAGAAACTCTCTTTCATTGCGACAATTTTGTGCCATAGCCAGCAGACACTTGTCACTTAATGTCCTGAAGACTAACATGTTTTTAGGCAGAGAGAGAGAGAGAGAGGCGGGAGAGGGAGAGAGGCGGGAGAGGGGGAGAGAGAAAGACAGAGAGAAATTGTACATTCAAAAGAGACAGAGAGAAGCTGTTGCTTTTTCCTACCTCTTTTTTTCTGTATATCAGAAAAAGCACTGACGGGAAATAAAATTTGCATGGAGTAATTAGTCGAAAATTAGCAGCCATCTTGTAGTGTAGCGAGGGCTAGTTACCATTCGTATATTCTGGATAAATATACAGGCTGTTTGAGTAGGAAGCTTTACCTAATTTGAATAGCAAAGTCGAGAAGATGTCGAAAGGATTTTTCTCTTGCTCTTCTTGGTAAAGATGTGTTTAAACATGACAAACCACATTGTAGAATAGCACTTGACGACACTCTTCAAACATCATGGATTTCACTTTCTACTCTCAAAATGGACATTTAAAGATGGAAGAGAGGAGAAAGTAGAAGGTCAGAAAGCACTACTCTCAGAAAAAAGAGTAGGAAACTGCTCAGCAGGACTCCAAGGTACTGCCCACAATACAAAATATTTTCTTGTGTACAGAAAAACGTTTTGTGTTATGAGTATACTCTCATCTTATTGTCATCCTGAGATCCTTTATGTATGTTACCTGACCATTCACGTTTAGTGGTTAATATTTTTTGAAGGTTCCAGTATATTTTAGAAAATGATTAAATCTTTTGTAAGGATAAAATATTTTGAAGTTTTGTAAATTAGAATCAACTGAAAAGGCAAGATTGACGAGCCAAGGGATCATTCAGTAATTTTAAATTTACAAAAAAACAACAATAATACAGAACTTCACTTTTCTACATAGTCCTTAACGTATGTGATTCTTTTATAACATAGTGATGAAGCAGTATTATAGATTCTTTTTGAAGTCATCATATGGCAGTGAAACATTTGGAAAGATCTTCATGAATTACATCATATATTTTTTCAAAATAATGTTTAAAATAAATTTAATACTATTTATATAACTATGAAGAATGAACATATCCGAGTTCAACAAATTACACTACAGTTTACATATCTTGATTACTATAAGTAACAAAAGAATACATCTTAGTAATAATATTAGTAATAATTACAAAAAAATTTAATGAAGACAGCACAAACGCTATACAATATTTATTTATTTTCGCAATAACAACACAATTTTTTTTATATAACAATTAAGTCAAACAATATTATTGTAATTAGTGTGAAAATATACATCAATGTATTTTAACATTTAGTATACTTTAACTGTTTGTAAAGTTGTAATTATTCTAAACCTTCATAGTTATAATTTGTTCTGGTGATTGTTGAAATGAATAATAGTTCTCTAAATGAAGTTTCATTTGAAGTGTCCTCTATGTCTCACACTTGAAGTCCTTGTATAGTTGGACTACTATACTGTAAGTTAGTATAGTGTTTGGTTCTTGTAACTTAATAGGAGGAAGTGAAATTGCATTAGAGTTTGGAAGTAGTTGGACGTAGAACGTGTTGGACTCATCCATTAAGTCAATGTTCATTCCATTCTTATGTCAAGTATATATACTCTATATATATATATTCAGCATCTACGATTCTTTGCGTTTGATCAATGAAAGATTTACTTTGTGAAAGATTACATATGCAGTGCATGAAATTGTTATAGATTGGGCAACACTGTCATCAGCTTTTTTTATGTTTCTGAAAGTATTCCTTCAAATTACAAATGATATTTTATTTACATTTAGACTTGAGGGAATTTTGACCTATTTTTATTAACTCTTCTCAATCATAAAGGTCACCTAAAAACTCCAAATTTTATATTAAAATTAAAAATCCTTACCTACTGATGTTCTTTTCCGATGTTTAGTGTCACATCAGAATTTCAGGAAGAAAATTGTCAAATTTTGAGGTTTGACAAGATTTTTAATCACTATCAATAATAAAAATTATAGAATATAATTAAATTTCTGTAGGTAAACATAGCACAGTAAGTTGGCCAGAGAGATGATCTCAACAAAATGTCACAATTAACATTACTAAACTATGAAGTAAACATTTAAAAAATGTTCCCACGCCAGAAAGTGAAATCATATTTTTTTCTGTCATAAGAAAAATTTTATAACAACTAAGTAGCATGTATATGCTGTAAATTCTACCTATTTCGCAATTTTAATGATCTACAGAAGTAAAATATATATTTTTACTTCACTCCTTTGTAAAACATTCCGAGTAAAATCCATCTAGCAAAACACAAGAATTCAACAAATGGGAGAAAATTCCAGAAAGAAATTTAAGGTCATTTTGTGTATTCTAATATGAATCTATCTCTACGATAAGTATTACATAAGAAGCCACAATGCAAAGCAGTTGTGTGGGTAAATTCGTCTCATGAGGCAGCTAAGACTTTCCAGCTTTTGAGGTAATTCTGTGTTAAGAAAAGTCTTGAGTTGAAGGTAAGTTCCAGAAGGAAAAGAGAAGACAACTAAAAGACACATTGTTTGAACAATTATACGAGAACACGGCTTGCATGTCTAAGAGGGGTACTGGGAATAATTAAACATTCATTATACGTCCCTTGACTTACTAGAATAAAGGTCGCAGGAGAGATTTCTAGCTGCTCGGGAGTTATACATTCAAACCCCTTTGCATTATATACTGCTTGCACATTTAGACACAATGTCAAAATAGATCAAGCTGTTTCATGTAATTGCATTATTTCTGGAAAATTAGCTAGTGTGTATATTTGATGTAAGTCGATGTATTTAATGTATGTAACAAAATATGGAAACCTTACTGTGCTATACATAATTATTGACTTTTTTATTTTCAGTGATAAAGGTTTTGCTGCACATAAGAGTAAACGAATTTTTAAACATTAATGGAATAAAATAAAAACCTTCTTTATATTACTTTGATTTGGTAAAAGTTCATAATTTTTTGTCTAGTCAAACAATAATTTTTGTTTATTGGCATAGAATGCTGTTTTGATATCAAATTTAGAAATAAACTGACCATGAAAACAGCACATAATTATAAGTATCCAGATATTTGTTGTTTCATCTAGTTGATGAAATAATATGCTTCCTACTTATTGAATAACGTATTAAAAACTTTGAAATGAAAGGTCGGTTTCTTATTGTAGTTGTTAAATTAAATATTCCATTAATGCCCTCTGGCTCCACCAAGATTAAATACTGGGTCAATTTACAATTAGTCATGGACCGAAATATCGGATGAAAACTCATTTTCCCCCAGGTTAAAAATATTTCAACTTTTGCCCAGGGCAAAAAATTCCACTGAGTAATTTTCAATAGGGCTTCCATAGCTGTGATTATCTTCATATTTCTGTAAGAAGTGCAATGAACCATGAAATTACATTCATAGCGCGACATTTAATAATTAGTAAAATACAGTAAACGAACGCAACCTTAATTTTACAGCTCAAAAAGAAAATAAAGAGTGAACGCACTCTTTGAATACAAAGCGGGAAAAGTGTCGAAAAACGAAAAATGTTAATCCTACGCATATTATGTGTTTTGGAAGTATTAGAAGGTTGTTATTTCGGTAAGTGACATATTATTTATATTTCTTATCTATATCTGAAGTGATCACAATTATAATTTAGTAAATGTGGCCATTCAGTGGTATTTTCATGTCGTGTTTTGATCTGTTTGTATTGGAACGATATGGAAATTGCACAGTGGGAAATGGATTAAAATATTTTATTTGCCCAGTTCAAATGTTCAATTATTGCTCTGGGTAAAACACTTTACTCCGGTGGAAATCAGGCATAAGTGGTAAAGATAATTTGACTTATAGTACACTCAGTAAAGAAACATGAATGCAGCTTATAATATGTGGGTATAAGATTGTATGGATAACGTAGATTGACAATCATTAATTTCCTTTAAAATGTTCATGTGTATACTTAATCTTTTCCCTAATATAATGAACTTTAAGGTGGAAATAAATAAAAAGTAAAATCGAGTAAAATACTAAATGCATACGAATAGTTGTAGCTGACGACTTCATTTGTACTTTCCTTTTTCTATTAGATTGAACATTCTGTTCTACCACATTATCAGGAAAACCTTTGCAATTTAAATGCGGTTTTATGTAATTTATAGAACTTCTTAGCAATAAGCTTGAGTATAGTTAGACTACAGCAGGTAACAAAACCTCAAATAGATGCTCTCTAAAAGACAGAAACTAATTCGCAACAATAAAAGCAACGTCAAAGATGTCAAACTTAAGTCTTTGAGAAGTAACAAACTTGTAGAGATATAACTATACATTTGGTGCTTTATTATTTAGAAAGCTTTGGTGTTCTAAATATATCCTACAGGTGGAATTTCAACTTAATAGAGCTTTATCTTTCCTAACTTTGCGGTATATATGAAGTATAACTTACTGTAAATGCTGTAGAATAATTGTAAAGTATAGATCCAGTGGAACTATAATGGAAGCACTTTTTGATACTCAAAAGCAAGTAATTTTAGTATTGATTTTGATAAATGTACTTTAATATAAAAAATGAATTTTGTATTTTTTTTTAATATTATTTAAAACATTACTTTCATTATAACATTGAGAATTGTTTATTATTCAACATGCCTTGTTTCCTGCAACTCTGGAAAATGTACTGCGGAAATCTCATAATCTAAAAAATGTGCCTCTATTATTAACTTCATTACAAGCCGTCTATTTTTAAAAGTATTTTAAATGGAAACAAAACTATAATTTGCTTATTCCTTATACAGTACTTCTATTCATACTGCATTATTACCTATAATAATATTGTGCAGATAATAATTAATTCAGATTATAGGAACAGAATTGCTGAAAAATATCAATCCTGTTCCTGATCAAAATGTATTCTAGATGGTGTATAATAATTAGCATTTAAAAAGAAGATAGAATCAGTTTTCAGTATATTGTCATCATTGGTCATTGTGTCATAAATATGATACTTTAATTATTTAAGCTGTCTAGTTAGGTGTTTCACTCAATATTCTATACCATCGGATCAAAAGTAAAAAAAAAACTACTTTCCATACAGAGAAGAATAACTCTTCCTACCCAAAGTAGTAATTTCTGTTCCTATAGTATGTAAAGTAAAAAAGAGGGGTATTCTCCTCATATAAAGAATACATTTCTTTTTTCTTGAAATATACATTAATGATTGCAGGTCTGCTTTCTGTTCACGTCAACGTCAAAACTCGGTCTGCCACAACGTCAGTGAAGTGTCATGCTTGTCATTTCCCTCTCTGAGACACACAACGAGAGAAAAGTCTCATTTCATGAAAAGTAGAGTATAGCCACTCCTTCTCTTATACCACAATCGGAAAGGCAGCATACGTTCGTGTGGTAGTATAGGAGCTTGGGTGCTTATACACAAACACACAAAGATTACTTACTCTTTTTCTCTCCAAAAAGAATCTTTCAGCTAAAAAAAACTTAAACTTTGTTTTAATATATTGCCTACAATTACAGTTCAGTTTTGTTCATAAACAACATCATCAAAATTAATAATTCTGCATATGGAAACAAAAGAATAAAACTTTATCGAAATATTTGTTTCGTTCTTTCTTTATTTGTGTATTTACTGTTGTATCGACCCCTAGGGGTAAAACCATCTTAAAATTAACATGGTATATTTTCCCCCTTTGCCTTCTCTAAATATTCACTTTCTAACACTGTTTAAATTTAGGTTTATTCGAGTAATTTAGTTTAGAGATATATTTTATTACAGAGAAACGAAAAACATCTACAAAACAGTCACTTCCTATCTATGTAGTCATGTTGTGCCAATTTAAAATAATTTTTGGTAAAAATATCTGAAATAGAGTAAAATAAAGAAAGTCAGCAATTGTCTAAGGTAAATCTGCTAGTAACTATAAATTATGATTATACGACTCTGCAATAGAAATTTAATACTCGTAAAGAATATGTCTGATTTAAAACGATATTGGATATTCTTTAGTCCCAAAAAGCTATTGATCTTATTTATCGTGAAAATTATAGTTTATTATATAAATAACTGATTTGCAATTCCACAATAAAAGCCCAGTTAAATCAATAATATTTGGAAAAGTAGCAGACGCTCAATTTTTGTATATTTTTGGGAATAATATCAATTTTAATATTTTTTCTTAAATATAAATTTATTGTATTCTTCGCGCGACATCAGTCAATGAGAAAAATCCTGTAGCGTGGACAGTTTTAGGTTTTAGTCATATCCCCCACCAAATTCCAATAGCCATTTTCATGATGAAAGATACAGGGGGAGGAAGGTAAGCCAGCTCATGAAGTAAAATCCACCATTTTTAGACACATATGAAACTGCTTTGGGTGACTTCCATTGTGGCGCCATCTGGATTTAACGTAATTTTTGATTATTTTATCAATCAACTACTCTATTGAGAATTAAAACTACCAGGTAATTATTAAAAATAATAACATTTCGGAATTTAAATTCATAAATAGGGTAACTTCCACAATTCGCCATCTGGTGGTGTTTCATTCGATACGGCAAACTCAAATATGGAGCTCGTTTACCTCACACCTCTTTCTTCAAATATCATGGTCAGTTCCCATCTTGAACGTTATAAAATATTACATTTCCACATTTATTCTGAATAATTATATAATTATTATTAATGAATAAAGTGTTCAATATTAAAGCGTAGTTGATTTAAAATGCATCCCTTTTCATACAAGCAAATTTTCTGTAATCGACACTCACACATTTTTTTTTTTTTTGCAGAATTCCATTCCTTTTTTATTCATTGTGAAATAAAAACAGCTTGCTTTATCTACCGTAATTATAGCGTTGTAATTCAAGTTAATTGTTTGAAACAATGTACTTTTTTTATCTTGTTAAATAATTAACAAAAATGTCCACTAGTTGAAATTTGTGAAATTAGTATTTTATGAAAGGGAATTAAATACATTTTAATCTTTCATTATAGTATCTTTTATATCTAAGTTTATTATAAAGCATTATATAATTAATAATAATAATAATGGCAATTAAGAATCTATTTAAATTACAAAATTCAACCATTTCCATAGAGGCTATTTTCTGATAATCACCATTTACATATAATTGTTTGTAAAATTTAATTCATTGAAAAAAAAATATTAATATATATTTATAATAATAATCTTATCTACAATGCATATTAAATTTTAATTACTTGATGCAATGTATCATATAATATTGTCATCCCACCTTATTCAATATAATATTGCTTAAAATAGTCCTCATAATGAAATATGCGCAATTATTATGAAAGGGGACTATGAACAAAGTTTGTTTATAAACATTCATTCCAATCGAACGCCCAGACGTCTACGGATCAAATTTCGAATTTTTATCAAAATTTTCAAATTTGAGTGATTTTAATCGGTAAGTTATATTTAAATTTAAATATATATAATTATTAAGTAAATTTTATATGAAAACGTTAATTGTTTATAGTTAATTAGGGTTTCTATGAGTCTAATAGATTAAGTAGGCTTATGGTAGGGGTAAGCCTACCAGGTAGGCTTACTTTACGTTTTGAAATTAACAGACTATTTACAATAATTTTGTACATTGTTCCTTGTTAATATCACATTTTGGATCTATACAGACAGGCTCATAAAAGATGTTATTATCTTCAACAAGTTTTCTCTGTTTTTCTGTTAATTTTAAAACGTAACAACTTAACTTCAATATAATTATTAATTGAAATTCTCGATGGTCTGATGTTGATTGAAATATGAACTCGAGTGTTCAGGATTCTTTATATTTTGCAGTCTGCATAGTATACAACTGTGGAAGCCTCCTAATTGAGAATTCATATTTTTTCCTTGGTGTTTTGGGGTCTTATCTCAATAATTAAACAGAAAATATCCGTAAATTTTCAACTTTAATGCAAAGTCAATAGCAAACAATATAGGGCCTAATTAAACAGAAAATTTGCAGATGTTTTCTGTTAAATTATTGAGATAAGACCCCAATACACCAAGGAAAAAAAAATTGTAATAAAAATAATTTATTGCAGTACTGTAACTCATCTACCATACCACATTTATTGGCTTTAAAAAATATTTTATCAGTTGGGCCTCCAGGGCTTGAATCCTATTATGAATTTCACAATCCTTTCTGAATGTTTGCTTATAGGCTAAATAAGTACAGAATGGTATGCAATAAACTTTTTGGTACGATATTATCTTTCCCTTACCATTCTTTCCTTGATAGGAGAAAATAGGCCTAGTTCTCCTTTTGTTGATATAAAGGCTATTTTTAATATACCACCTGATCATTGTATACTAGACTGAAAATGTTTAGTGTAATCAGTGGTGCAGGCAAGGGGGCAGTTTAGTCAGTATATCGCTTTGACATATTGTCCTAACGCCCTCCCCCTTTCCGAAATCCTGGCTAAGCCTATAACAGTCTGTGAAATTATAATATGAAATTTGCAGTTTCATATATTCTAAAATTATTACCTTACATTTTATGATAAGTACTGGACATTACTTGAATTATAATATTTGTCAAAGAGGAAGTAGCCTATTACCAAGAGGGCCGAATTCTCAAATGGTTCTCTAAAACAGCTTTTTTTTATAACACTTTCACAGCTTCTTAGCGATATAATTGTTTAAGGTACATTGGGAATTTAAAAAGCCAAGTGTTGTGAACACAGACGTAGGGTTGTGACTGTTGACTGCCATTGTAATGCAGAGAGATTAAGATTTTGTGTTTTTATGTAAATTTGGTCCTCGTGTCCATAGATGAAATACCTAAGACAAACTGTCCTGTATCCCGCCAAAGTTCCTGTAAGCTGCTGGTGATGGAAGTGTGGTAACTCCAATCAGCACTCGCTGTTAAGCCCTTGTCTGTGAACTGCGCAGCATCAGGAGTACGCTGATTGGCTGGTCAGCACTGCCATATACTGCAGACTAAGAATGGCACTTTGTTGGGAAGCTTAGATTTGCACAGGGTTGGCAAATAAAAGCCGGCATGGTTTAATCCGGGGTGGATTAAACCGGATTAATTCACTTGAAATTGTCAACTTTTATTCAGTAAATCAAGAAATTTCTCATAAAATATCATTGTTTTCATATCTAATATCAAAAATAATTGGCCTTATTGTAATATTATCTTCCTAAAAATGTTATTTGACAATTATGAGTATTTTTCACCCTAAACAAGAAAATTACTTTTCTGTAAAACATTAAAATTTTGAAAAAAAGTTAGACTAAATTGAAAACGTCTGGACAAAATTGATAAAATCCAGTTAAGATCAATAAAGTCCGGTTGGAGAGGACTTTTTCAATGTTATCCGGCTTTTTTTCAACCCT
>JAQIWE010002131.1:0-13889 GCA_034698565.1 Campodea plusiochaeta | reverse complement strand
TTTTATTTAGAACAAAAATAGTATATTTATGATGAATCACATTAGAGAAATGTCTGGGTACTGAGCTTTTTTCAGTACCGGTATAGTAATAATATCATTTGTTTTAATGTTCCTATAGCAAAAATAATATAAAGTTTTTCACTTAACTAAATTGTGTGTGTGTTTCTGTGCAGCGTTGAGAGGAAAATATTGCAGAACTTTTCTCCTTAAAGAGCTCTTTTCTAATTACAATTATTATTTAATGTATTGGATATTGTCTATTATTATATTTGCAAGTGAAATGATCTCGCTGCACTAAAACATATTTGGTAGTCTATATTGTGTGCATTTCATTTGTTTTCCTCAGTTTGTTGCCCTCCACGATGATTTCAATCGCTTACTTTATTATAACTCTGATTCCATCCAATTTCAATCTCTTAGCTTTCAATCTCTTTCCTTGCCAAAAACACTAAAAATGTACAACTTCCACCGGCTACTCTCCTACATACAGTTTTCATCAAAATTTACTCTCTTCTCCATAAGAAATGACGTTCAAAAAAGTATACTCTTGCCAAAGTTGTAAATATTATCACTGATGGTGCCTCTTTATTGCTTGGTGGGGTTTGTTTATAGCAAGGACTTCTTGCGGGGAGAATATTTCTTGATTTCTTCCAAACCATGAGATAGGGGAATTCGGTACTGTGGTGGCTTTGGTCGAATTTGTTTCATAAACGAGAATAGTTTAAGGGTTTATCTCTATTTTATTTTGGTAGGAAGGGAATGTTTACAAGACGTATTGTTCATATAGTCCCCGCGGGAGTCGTAGAGGTGGAGGCAGTCATAACGGGGATCAGCAGTTTCCTATATGTTTCATTGAAAGGAGAGTTTTTGGTCAGTTGCTTATTGAGATAAATTGAAATGATTTGGTAGATATCGTAAGGTTATGGAATTGCGTTCCTCTTGTGAAAGCAATTTTTTGTGAAGTACGTAAAGGAAGAGGAACATCAGGAAAATTATAGTTTTTTTCGTGTTATGGAATACCAAATTGTATCTTTGTATTAAAGGTTTTTTTAACCCAACTCCTACATCTTCATCAAATAATTATTATATTCACACTTTATATGATGAGCAGTGTACTACTACTGAAGTAATAAAATTCATTATAATTTTAGTTTTGGGACTCAAATTTGCAATAGTTTGTTGCGCAGATCCCAAATCTGAAACTTGTTTATTATATTTTTAACAGAAAGTTATCATGAATTTACTCAATGTAGAGGGGGTTCAAGTACTGTATAATAATAATTCATAAACAACATAAAATTTAATTTAAAATATGAACCTCACTTTTTTATGAAATAACTTTTCACGTATTTGTGTAGAAATCAGTATATTGCGGTATAGCTAGGTTACTTGATATGCGTGGAAATGAGAAATCAAACAAACAGAAAGTGCTTCGATAAAGTAGTTGCTGTTTTAAATTTGATTGGAAAATATGGCTTTCATATATAGCAAGGACTGTATCGGCATCATAAAACAATATTGTTATGAGTTCGCAAGGAAAATATGTTATCACTGTCCAAATGAAAATAATGAAATGGCTTATAAAAGATCTTTTGTCTTTTAATATGGTTGAAACCTGAGATGTACTTTGCAGTAAATTCTATTTCGGATCGGTTTTAATAATGATATATAATATAATTATCGCATTATCATCTATATGAATGCAGGCAATAATTTTTCAAAGAACATCTTAAATTCTTAGTATAACAGATATAAATTATAGGTAAGTCAGGAACGGCATCTGCTGTGAGAAAAAGATCAAAATAAGTAAACATCATTTTAAAATATATTTGTTTATCGTTATAAAAGATTATCGACGAAATGAAATATATATATAATTATATTGCTATAGTCACTTGACTTGCATGATTCAATAGGGAGTCAATTACCAGAGAAGTATTATAAGGTTTATTAATTCTGCTTTCTAACATTATATTGACTATAGCGTAGAACTCAAGCCTACAGAACTACAGATACTGTGGTGCTGCTGTAAGATGAAACGGAGACCTTCGCTATACCCCTGAGTATTTATGTTATTCGCATTCAATTTTGCTGTAGTGCGTTTCAACTAGTATACTGTATTCTAAAGTAAATATTACCCAAGAGGAAATTACTTTTTGTCTCTTTTCTAAACAGTTTTTAGTGTATGAATCGAAAAGAAAACATTGCCTTGTTCTTCAAAGTAATGTTTATTCTATCTTCTTTTCTATTTCAACCGAGAACACATTATCAAGGTTAATCTAACAGTATCATAGTAAGGCAGTTCCAAGGTATAGTTCTTGTTATATAACAACACACCTTTAGATTATCTATTTTATTTGCGACATTTCATCAGACTTTACACTCAAAAAGTCAAAAATAGGAATCTAACTCTTTTGCCGGATCACTGGTAATATAAAATGTTAAGTTTTAAATATTTCTATGTAGCCTGTCGTTTATAAAGAGAGATCAGTGTGACATCGCGTAGTACAAGTTTTTCTGAAATTCTAGCAAACAAATTATAGGTAATGATATTCTTCACTGCTTCATCTGCTTTCTTATTTTGTTGGAAGTCCATATTTTCCTGCAAAGAGAAATAAAGAATTGTGTTCGAAAATATTACTTTTCTTTACATATTCCTACATTCTGAACAAACAAGTATTAATTTATGTTCCTTCAAACATTCGTAAGCACAGTTGCCGTGGCTACATCACGTTCACCCTATAAACAAACTTTACAGTCCACCTGCTAATGTGCGGAACACTAAATTACATTTCGTCTTTTCCAAGGAAGAAA
Source organism: Campodea plusiochaeta (assembly GCA_034698565.1). Lineage (NCBI taxonomy): Eukaryota > Metazoa > Arthropoda > Diplura > Rhabdura > Campodeidae > Campodea > Campodea plusiochaeta. Next base: position 11,075 of record JAQIWE010002131.1, on the reverse strand, counting down.
AAGTCGCCTTTTCTCCTAAGTGATTTCTTCGTTATAAAGCGAACCAAATTTTCTTTTCTTTTTTTGAGTAAAGGAAAAGGCTTTTAATGCTCCTTCTCTCTCATCCATTTGACGTGGCGCTAGTAACTGTGAGCATCTGTGTGGCAGTGGGAATTCCTTTTAGACAACTGTTTAGAATATCTTCTGCTTGGCACGCAGCCATCTTCTTTTAAATTGACTTTGGATTTGAAAGTTTTCTTCTTGGCAATATAATTACACTCATGCATTTACACGAGGAAATGGGTGTCTCAGCTCGTTTGTGCTCTGTAGCATTGCTATTTGGACGGAAGATAGATTAGATATGAGAAAGAGGAATTAGTGAAAGGAATCTTCACGGGTAGGTGGGCCCGCCCCGAACAACAACTTCTCACTTGGTTTTGCTATTTGATGGCGGAACGGATTGTGTGCACTGTTTACTTTAAAAATGAAACCGGGTAGGCTACAAAATAATTATTGAAATCGTGGGTAATTGTATAACGGTAACCGTGCTATGATTAAAGTGTAAATAAGGCCTAAGTATATTTATATTATTTGTTTAGAAATATTCACTGTTTAGTATTGACTCGTAATATTTTTAATCAATTTTACAATTACCTGGTAAACATTGTTACGGCGAACCGATACGCTGTACTTCAACTTACCTCGTAACTTTCAAAGCTTCAATGGTGCTGCTTGGAAAATGAAATTGTACATTTTCAAAATGTTATGCAAGTGTGCTAATAAGTTAATGAATAACCATAATTATTTTTAAAGTAAACAATGGGTGTTCTCTTCATATTGTAAGGCTTGAAAAATTTTTATCCATGATTTTTGAGTGAAGACTATATACAGATATATTACCAGGAAATGATCATATAAAAGAATTTGATGGAGGACTCTTCAAATGAAACTGACTTTTGCTACCGTACTAGGTGAACCCGTTTTCCTGAATACCACATGGAATTAATGCAGTACAGCATTAAAAATACATTATTTCTTCCATTTTTACCGGTTCATGGATTTAAAAAGAAACCACACATGTTTTGCATTTCATTTTGTCGACTATTCACTATTGTTAAACTTTCAATTAGTGTTATATTTTATGGATGCAGACTTCTGCTGGTGTATCTATGTAATGGTTATTATTAAGTATAAAGTGAATCTAGGCTTCCAGCAGTTTCCTTTGTTTGGTATTCTATTGGAGAATAAGAATTTGGTGAAGAATTTGATATTCTCGATAAAATAAATATTTAAATTATAAATTAAAACTGTAAATACATAGGAATAAATAAAAAGTTACTTCGTTTTATTCGACAATATTGTTTTGAATTAAGTACAGAATTAATATCACAGGTCTAACTTGTATTTTTATTTCATGGAAACAACTTTTTTAACTTAAAAATAGCTCATTATTATCTGCATTTGATAAACCTATAAGGAATAATTATTATAGTTCTTTTGAAGTATAGTATAACTACTAATGAGAAAATTGACGTAAAAGTAAGCTTCACAGTAATAATGGTTCTGTGGGTCAGTGGTATAGTATTTCCTATTACGCTCAAATAATATCGAACAAAATTCATTTCCAGAAAAACAATCAATAAGAAAATTGTTAATATTTCCTTTTCCTCCCTGGTGTATCTCTTATCTGTTGTATCAACGTAAAGAAGATCCGGAAATATATATATAGAAACATAAAATATTATTGGATGCACTATAAACCCCCTCTATCTCTCCTGCACCATATTGCAACATGGCCGTGTAATGGTGGCCGAAGCTGATGCAACTTTAGACCATTTCGTTTCCTACGGGATAAAGTTCTTGGGGTCTCTCGTAAAAAGCCCTGGTGGCGGATCTAGGAAATAAAATTTTATGTGTTTTGTAAGGGGAGGATACAAATTTAAGTTGTGATTTAATAATGTAGTCCCGTGCTATGATTAAAGTGTGTGGGAGCAGATGGCGGTGGTTTTGATGTGTGAGATTGACATTTGTGGGATTTCAATGTCTTACTTTTACTGCTCTGCTCTGTAATAAATGCCGATGGAGATACTTCTCTCTTGTTATAAACAAGGAGGTTTGCCACTCTACTTTATTTAATCTTTAAAGTATTTACTTGGTGTTGTAAAGAACGTGATTGATGAGTTTTGTATGAGCTACAACATTCTTAGACTTCGTTATTCTTGTGTAAAACTTTTATCTCAACTGTACTTAATGTCTTTTCGGTTTTTTTTTCTGTACATTTGAAGATTAAAGACTCCTTTTCTTCAACAGTGTATATAATAACGGAAGTACGCTTTACAGAATTTCTTACAAAACGTTAGAACGGATTGCAGTATATGACGCAAACGATATGCCTCAACTTGATTCTCTTATGTTCCGCACGTTAATGTGCTAAACAGTTATTAAAATAGAAATTTAGTATTCTGCAAGGATCCGGAAAATCATCTGCTGACTACTATACTAAAATTTTCATTATCTACCGTAGACTACTTACTTTATATAATAAAATTTTCCGTACACCTACCGTTGGCTACTTATTTTCTATTTAGCAATAGGACAAATTTTCGATGAATTATCCTCATAACTAATACGACGAAGAAAGGCTCAAGATATTACATGGCAGTATTCAGCATGTTTTCTTTGTCGTTTACAGTTGGGAATAATGTCGACAATGATCTGTTAACGGCAATAAAAATAGGCTGAATACTGCCTAAGATAGTTATTACATGATGTGAAAATATTTTCTTTCGGTAAGTCGATCTCCTTTAAAAGATGCGACTGCGTCGTTATGGAAATAAATAATGGTATTTTTTCTTGTTTGTGTGTAATAGCCTTCCATTATTAATTGTGTAGATTTGTGTTGCCTTTTCACAAATCTGTATGTGCACTTAGTGTTTGTATTGTGCGGCAATGTGCTGTGATCTAAAAGCACCGCTTAATTTCAACAAGATTTACAGTTCAACGTCATTCAACAGAACCACAGTTCTTCCACCCATTCACACATACTGTACATATTAACCAGCAGTAGCAATTCAATATTACCCTTATTGATGCGTGTTTCAGAAACTATTTTTTTATTTGATTTAAATTAACTTGAAGTTAAGTTAATTTACCACTCCTATAATAATGTTTACTATCTCGTTACTATAATTTTAACTTTCAATACTTTTAAATGAATTTTTTGTTTTCATATGCGATATTGAAAGAATATCAACTTCGGAAGTATAATAATAATTATATAGGCCTATTTCTATTTTTTTATTATCTGTAAACTCTCTATATATCACTAGATTTAACCCATTCAGTGATCCAATTGACACTTTCCATATTGGCTCATTGAATCACATGGATCACATTGACAACCCACTCCGATAATATAATCGTGACAGAGTGATTTAATCGAACTCTGTTGTAAGATTTTTTTTATATTAATACAAAAACAAAGACAAACCTTTTGATTATTCAAGTTAGTTTGATTAATAATTCTGTTATGTAAAATAATTCTTTTACCCTTTAACATTGAAATCTCGAGGTTTCTTAGTTTCTAAATTTATGATCAGGTTAGCTCGAAGCAATATTTTCATCAACTCGTTATTCCTAAAATGTTTTTTTATTTCATTTAAGTGCAAGTGTTTGGGGAGAGCAAATAAATTTCCATAACTTTAACGTAACTTTAATTTGAAGCCTTTCGCTTCGGTTGTTTGATATCGGTGAGAGTGGCTGGTTTAACTTATGTTGTAGTATCGAAGAGTTGTGGGTGGAAGCACTTGTTAATCACTTTGAACAGATCAAAAGTGTGAGCGATTTCTTACAAGATGGCCGATACAGTTGCAAGAGAGGCTAGTTCTCTCTTCGTCAATTACCTCATCTTAATTGTATTGCTGCTTATATTATGGTTCGTTTATACTGCGGTAAGGATCATATTATCTTCTCTAGGGTTAGCCTTCAATTAGGGAAAATCTACTTTGAAGTCCTTTATGCTACTCACAAAGAGGACAAAGGATGAGCGTAATCTATTATATATATGCTGAATACACAAAATTTAATGTTCAGAAAGCTTATACTATGATATTAAAATATTTGAAAACACGCCTTATGTGCACTTTGCTTTGGATTATTGGATAACTAGGCTAAATTTATAAATATATTGTTTCTGATCTTGAAATTTGGTGTAAAGAGTGTTTTATAGTATTCAATCAATGAGAGAAAGAAAGCGCTAGGTTTTTTCTCTTATCATATATACAGTATACACTGATTGTTTTCTGCACGTGCCATAGAAATAAAATTGAAATATTCAATGTCTTCTACAGCTAGGCTATACGTACAGCGTGCCACCCTATATAAAAGATAGAGTTTTACAGTATTTGCACTTGTTTCCTTGAGTGATATTAATAATTTATTTTGAGTAAATTTTCTAAAACTTTAGCAATGTCAAAGAAATTGTTAACTTTTTACAATGTGTCTAATATATTCATTATCATTCTTAAAATAATTTCTCTGTAACTAATAACAACTAGTAATCATTTTATGATACCATATGATAATCAAAGCGCTCACTCTATCTTCTTTCTCATTGTTCTAAATTCCTCATCAATTGTTTTTTAATGTTCATCTTCCTCATTATAGTGAAGACAAACAGTGAATCTTTTCTATTTTTCATCCGAGTGTGAATATGGGTTACGTCAACATTCCATTAGAACAGAGTGTTTGTTTGCCGCAGGAATTATCTTTTTTAAGGGTGAACTGTTTAAAGAGAAGGGGTAGAGGGTGCTGGGATGCTGAATCTTACGGTTTATTGGAAAGAGATTGTGCTCAGAGATAAAGCGACTTTATGAAATCGGTATTAGTTTTTGTTTTCTCATTTAGAAATAGGAAGTATTTAAAAGTCTCATTAAGATGCAACATCGATTAAAATGACACACTTAATTATTCGGTTGTTTATTAATACTCCGAAATAAATCGACTAATTTAAACATAATTTTGCTTTGTTTTGAAGGATCACGGAATTCCGAAGCAACTTCTTTTCATAAATAATATTCTATTGACATTATTTTTAATGAGAAGTAATTGTTATTGCTCCCAAAGGCAATGGATCAAAGTTTAATGTCATAGAGGAGAAAGAAGTTCAATATTTTTTTAATGTTAATTTATAATATATGAATTATATAACCTAACTTACGTAAGACACCCTAGGGAATTTTGTAATCATTGACGCATCTTTAAATTAGAAACACAGCCTAGCATTTATGAGTGCAATTATTTCTCTCCTAATTTACTTATAGGCATATTGTAGTAAATTTCAGTAATTGAAAATCTTTAAAAATCTGAAACAATATTCAGTTATAAATACAATTTTTATATTGGAAATGGAAATAAAAACTCGAAAATTGAGTAACCATTCTCGGTGAATTTCCGCTGTAGGTGTACGATCAGATTGATCATATTTTGATGAACATTTTTCCTAAATGATTCTGCTAGCAGTTCATATTTCCTCCAAGATCTGATTTCGATCAAGGTAAAACAATCGATTGACAAACTTACATTTGTTAACAACAATTTTCAAACGAATTTGACATTGCAGCAACTGTCAGTAGACTTAATCAATTAATGCGTAGTGCAGAGAATGATGTCTTCTTTGCTGGTAATTAACTTTCCACATGTACAACTTTTATTTGCTTGCGGCTTTTCAGTAAACTTTCCACCACAAGTCCAAAACTTTTTTCAGAGGTTTCCATGTGGTTGTCTTTGAAACAGCATTTCGCTGGAAGACAAACAGGGCGATGGAATTCTTGCCATTGTGTACAATATGGGTGAATTTGAAAAAGTGGGTTAATTCGAGAATTTCACTTCTCGATTTCAACTGTAGTAGCCCATTTTAATATTTTGAAAAATAAATAAACGAACTGTTTGAATTTGTGAATTTTTAAACTCTTATTGAACAAACTCTTCAGATTTTTTTACTAAAACGACTAAGTTACGTCGTTAGCTAAATTGTTTCTTATTGATTTATCCATGAAGAACTTTGTACATGGAGCACAGATGTACAGTTCGATAACTTAGGAATAAATTGTGTTTTTCAGTGAAATATGAAAATTTAGGAGGATCTCTGTAACATTCTCAAACATGATATTTCTCAGATCTGAGATATAATTTATAAATTAAAAAAAAAAATTAAAGATCAAGTAACAGGCTTCTAAGTGTCTGTTTTACGTATTACCTTAAAGTTATTGTTAATATAAGTTCAAATAATGATTTTTAGTAATTTTAATTGCTGTTAACGGGGAGAAAAACACTCTGTTAAAAAAGGCGGGAAGGGTCACATTTCTCCGAAAGGTTTAGTACGAAATCGGATAATAATCGTCAACAGCAGGTAATTTGAAGCTTGAATTTAACTTCTGGTATATATATTAATGCAGCAGTGTAACAAGTTTTTCCCTGCATTCCGCTGATATATACCGAGCACTGAACTTTACATTGCAGTGTGACGTCATCAACATTCGAAATCATGCAACACTTATCGTCTTGTACCTGCCGTTCTACAAGTCAATTCTTATATTGGAGCTGGTTATGTATTTAATATGTTCTGACGATTATGTTTATAGTAAAATATCACAAAACATGGTTTAGCCTGTCACTTGATCTTTAAATCTAATTGATAAGATAATTGTCATTTTTATTGTACTCCCAATATAAGGCCTATTAGTAAAAGACTCCGGATAAATATCCTTATTGTTAAATTCATTTCCTCCTTGAACTGTTTTCGTCACCCTATGAACTATATAATTATCTGTAGAGTGGGAGAGATTGCAGCTTTAATATAAATACCAGCACATCAGCAATGTCTGTTATACGTTGATTTGTAATTAATGCATGTAATTAAACTGGTAGCAAAAACTTACGGAATGCGTCGTATTGTTCAATTAGTTATCACGCTTAAGTTGGAATTCTCTCGTCATTTCAAGTTAAAATGACTTTCAAGAGTTCTATTGATTAAAACAGAATATTATTATACATGTTGTTTTCATCATTATGTTAGTTACCGTAGCTATTATACAGATGTATTTAGGAAGGAGTAAATAGGGTCTATATTACAGCTGTAATAGTTTGATATAAACGGATTTAGTATTTTAGTTTTTGCGTTTTCAATTCATATTTTTCATGTAAAAAGATAAAATTTCTACAATTTGTTCAACACTCTCTTTTCACATTTCCCCCCTAAACCTATTAAATTTAATTTACATTTGCTTATTCGAATTTATTCCGCTGCTATTTTCGAATAATTTGAGCGTTTCTTTAAACGACTTGTTCCAAAACTGTTTAAAATATAAATCAGTGTCGGCGTATTAATTAATGTATTGAATTAAGTACGTCACCGCAGTTGTTGATTCTTTACTATTGTGTATTCCAATCTCCTTTTTTTGGCAATGTCATTTCCTGTATTACAATAACATGGGCGAATCACCATGGAGTGTAATCTTGCTGCAGTGCTTGATTAAAACTTTCTTTTTCCATCTCCTCTCAAACGATTTGGAACATCCTCGAAATAATATTTATCACTTCCCTTTTGGAGGACTCCCAGTTTGTTTAGACTTTAAATATTATATGGTACTCGGTTAATATTACTGCTCCTTCGATTCTTGCTTAGATAATTATTAAATTTGAAAGAGACTTTGGAATGTGTATAACAGCTACTTGAGAACAATATATATTATGATAATTACATTTGCTGGTTTCCACCACAATAATAATTGCACTTGAAGTAAACATATTATGCAATCAGTACAGTGTAGGCCTAATTTGTTTTTATGAGGAATTTGTAAATGTCATTTTTCTGTAATATCAAAAGCATGTGGATTGTTGCTGGTCAATATTCTTATTGAAACTTTGTAATGTAGTATAAATATAATACATGTAATATAGTGAACTATAGAGGGTGAAGAACTTGTCTGCTGGTATCCTCCGATATAAAAGAAACTTACAGCAGTATGTGAATCACCATTTGAACTGAAGAGTAACTTGCTATTCTATATTCTATAAAAGCTTCATGTGTTACCATTATGATAGAAAGAGGAATAAAGCGTTAGCACCCATATTTCTCCCGTGGCGTACCCTATACATCCATACCTTATACCCGTAACCTGTTGTTGTGATGAAGTTATTTTCATCTTGTAGCACAGTGGAATAAGATACTGTGTTGTGTGTAGAGCGATTAGGATGAAATATACGCGGGAAAGAGGAGGAGTTTATTATCCTTCTGTAAACAAATAAAGTTGTCATTTTCGTCTCTGGTGGGTCTGATATAGTGCGATCACTTTACAGCACACTTGTTTGCTAATATTATTCACTCGCAGTAGTTTAGTTGCTAATTACTTCATGAGAACGGGGAAATCGTTACTTATAACGATACAGAGTAGCAGTTCTTGTGCTATTTGGCATATCTTTATTCTCTACATTAATTTACTTTATTTTCTCGGGTAAATTAGTTCGTATCTTGTAGCAAAGATAAATGGTAACGTAGGTACGGTAGATTTTATAAAATATATGGTGATGTCTATTGCTTCAACCATTGATATAATCCGTTTCAAACATCATAAATAAATAAAATATTGTAGGCAGGCTGATTAGAGTTTATTAAAGGGGAAATGACAGTACTCACTGAATTTTTGGTGTTTTTATTTGTAACAGCATCTATGTTACATTCTATGTATACAGCCACCCCCAGTGTTTCAAAAAAATCCGTATTGGCGCCCCACTGGCTCCTAAACAAAATATGTAGGGGCCAAATTTGACCGCTATAATTTTAACTTTCGTTTTCACCCGTAACTTATGAACGGAAAACCCGATTTAAAACCGTAAGATTCCAGAAGATAGGTGTTTAAAAGACGAATCTAACAATGTATAATATATCATTGTGCGTAATATTCGCTCAGTACCATAAAAAATGTTGAAATTTTCATAATTCTTTTAAAGTATGTATGTACAGGTATTTTCTTGGAGAATCGGCAATTTCGGCATTATTCAAACAACATGCATGACTGACTGTAGTGACTTTCACATAGTTTTTGGTAGCTCGAAAACTTCTTCAAGGAATTAGTTAGGCAGATCATTTCACAAGTTTTTCAAATGGCCAATAAGTAAAATATCTAGGGGCCACACTTTGGCTCCCAAATGTGAAAGTTTCTTTGAAAAAATTGGCCACCCCATTTTCGTTTTCTTCTTCGAACAATTGTAGCTACAAAGTATTTCTCTTTTGATGAGTGTGACATCACACATACTAAATGGCGACTTCCACGTAGTAGAACTCTTCTTTGATTTTACGAAAAAATCAGTCAGGTCATGGCCGATCACTCGTTCGACCATGTGTTAGATATCGTTATAGCTAAGCTGATGATTTCGAACTTGTTAGTTATATTAATGTTGTACACTTAGTATATTTTTGATCAAAAACCAGATAAGTTCGCAATTTGCCACAAGTCCATCGATCTCTTATCGTAAAAATTGGAGAGGATTGTCAAATTTGAAAGTAACATATTTTAATGTGAATTAAACTATAAATTGTGTAAAAAGATGATACGAATACGAACCATAATTTTGGATTTCATTTTTAATAAATTATGTCGATGGTTGAATTTGAAAACTGTTTCTGAACTGATTTTTACAGACAATTTTACATAGGCCCTAATGTAAATCGGGACAAAAAAAATGATTTTCGCTTCTTCTTTTTATAATTTTTTTAAGCTGTAATTTTTATCAGGTCTGTTCTTTCTTTACTATGTATACGTATATTAATCTTAGTACACTGTTATTAGTAACGTTTTGGAACGATACTGAAATAAAGGAAATAAAAGAAAAAAGAAAGAATCAATGATTACTCGCTCTGTGTTATCCTTTGAAAGTCATGTGAAGTTGAAGTAACAGTGAGGTGAATAAGAAAAGGGTTTCTTTGGTGTATGTTCTTTATACTGATCGGTTGTAGTGTTTTCTGGCCGACTGCCCGCTCCTCGACCCAGGAAGGTCGACCAATCCATCATGGCGCCTGTCATCCAAACATGGAGTAGGACCAAAAGGAAGGTCCCATTTCGACTCTACATGCTGATGCTACTGTGCTCTGCTGCAGTGGAGGGATGGGAATACAATTGAATATCACAAGCTGTGGGAAGGAATCGGAAGTAGGAATTTATGTTGTTTTATGAAAGAATAATGCACTCTCACTATTAAAGTATATATCATACAAGACCAATGGGTGGTGATAGGGTATGTCGTAGTTCTAAGTATTCTCTGTCAACTTAGAAATTGAATTAGTAGTACGGAATAAATTATAGAGTGCCATAAATTAGAAAAATTAAAATAGACTATTGATGCATCTATAAGTCAAATTTGCTGCGAATGATTGGATGAACGAATGGCTTTAGAGTCGACTGCTTAGTTCACAAGCGATGATATATTTCAATGTATGACTTACTCAATGCTTTTATTGCTTTGTAATCAACTATTATTTTAAGAGGAAACAGCCGTAATTGAACTGAAAATAATTCCGTTCTCGTGAGTGTGGACATTTAAGAATTACATATTACGTAACTAGGTGTACTGACGAAGATAAAGGAATGAATAGGCCTATATATTGTAGAATTATTTATAATCTAAAAACATAACAAAATTACAATAGGCTACATTCCAGAGAACAAGAATTTATAATCTCATTAATCTGGCAATCTTAAAATGGATAAATTTAATTCTGCTATCAGATTAGGAATATAGGGGATATAGAAAGATTTAAAAAAATTATTTCCATTCTGACAGAATATTTCATTTCTTCTTCTTGTATTTATTTATTTCAATTTTCAGCAAAAGCGACTTTGAACACCGTTCACATCCACATCCTGTATGAAGTATATCAGCAACCTAGTATATATATATAGGCCTATATGAAATTGCTGTACTTTCGTTCCTTAATGCTTCTACTTGAATAGGATTACACTCCATTGGTGACCAAACCTATGAAATCTTGAGATTCCCACATCATGTGGTCTCATGCTCAAAATGCCACGTTAGATGAA
>JAQIWE010002130.1:0-13896 GCA_034698565.1 Campodea plusiochaeta | reverse complement strand
ACGACCTCGGTCTATCCAGGACCGTGCTCTACCAACTGAGCTATTGAATCTGACAAATTTTTCTCATTCTTAATTTTCGAGTCCCATGTGAGCCGAAATTTTTCATGTTTTCAATTTATTTTTCCAATGCAAAGTAGTCAGTTAAAATCATTTCATTTATAATGAAGAGAATTGCTGTAAAATTCCCTGGACTATTTATCTGCAACCATCTCACCTCTTCTGAATTGAGCACTCTTATTTTGCATGTGACTGGTATAGATAGATTTGTGACGAGTTTTGTTAGAATTGCCTTAATTTTATCTGGTTGAGTTAATAATGCTGCTCCCACCCCTGAACTTATGGAGAAGTGCTTTGGACATCCCATGTTAATGTCTATACCGGAGATGTCATGCTCACTGGAAACAAATAAAGAAATGGATGTTAGTTTTAATACCAGTATGTTTTTTTTTTCAAATAAAAATGTTGTAAAAAATAAAAATGAACTAAATATAGTTAACTTCAGTAATCAAATAATGACTTGCTCTCTTTTCTGTTAATGATGGTTCTAACTTCTAAGTTATCCAATTACCACCACTCTTACAAAATTACATTAAGTTATTGCCATGAAAGCCACTGAATAATAATGAACTTCATAATAAATTGGTAGGACAATTGTAAAAGAAGTTATCTTTGTTATTTATAAATAGCCTAATGTAGTTTGTTAAATGAAAGTCTATATTCAAAAGAGTTCGTATAACGAACTCTTTTGAATATAGACTTTCATTAAAGAATCGGCTTACCACTCCACTGCTGATCTTGTCACTTTAATACTTTCAAATTATATTTTATTAAGTTGAATTTTTTTTTAACCATTAAGTTACTAAGAAGTTCTGTACTGATCATATGTAAAAACTTAAATTAATTTCTACAGTAACATTTATTACAACTTCAAAATTATAAGCATTCAAATAAATAAGTTACAAAAAAAAATAACACATCTTTGACTTACAGTAACTTCGCAACAGCTAATGCTCTATCTGGATCGCATGTTCCTATCTGTAATACAACCTTCCCTGCTTCCTCATTACATGTACGAAATACAATACCACCATCCTTCTCATCTATGAAGTCAACTGTACCAAGATCATCTATAACGAAAGAACTGTATTCACTAAAGTATACATATTTAAAGGGACTAGACAGCCAATTTTCTACTTTTTGAGTTCTGATAATAGTATTTGCCATTGAATTTTTTGATGATTTTTGAAAAAAGAATGAGCAAAATTGTTCCAGCCATTTTGGAGATACACCCTCGTGAAGTATACAGAAAACTCATTGAACCTTATTTCCAAAATCTTTCCAGCTTGTAACTTTAGAACCATAAGTCGGAATTTAATCATTCCTTTTTTAAAAGTTATTAAATCAGGTGCTTTATTTAATAAAAACAATTCAGTTGTTGTGAAGCCATTAGATGCTGAGATCCAAAAATTCACTTCACAGGTAACTCATTTCATGCTGTTTTTTTACAAATCGCCACATCTCATGAATGAAAAATAGTAGGATAATAATATTTAAACTAAAAATAAGAACAAAATAGTATTATCAGTACAATGAAAATTAAGAAAATTTATTTCGCTGTCCAGTCCCTCCTACAGTATAATACATATAAAACATATGTTTTTTTTTAAATGAACAAAAATATTTACTTGACCACTCCGAGAATTTTTTTTTTTTTTTTTAACTTTCTGTTTCGGATTATCGAAGATTATTCCCTTCTTTAAATATTTTGTTGCATATTTGGCACTCTATCAGGAAATAAAAGTACTTTCAGATGATAAATTTGGAACAAAACGAACCTCAGATGAAAGTGATAATTAACGATTTGCAGCTGTTTATACTGTGAAGCAGATGACTTAGAAAATGTGAAATAGTTTAAAATATTAAGGAAATGTTTAATATTCGAAATTATTTGGAATGAAACGAGTTTTTTGAAATTCATGCGGATGGTTTTAAAACGAAAATTGGCAAGTGTTTTTCTAAGGAATTAAAACTATGTGTATCTTGGTTTACTTTCATGTAGCATGCGGTGTTATTGCTTTTGAAAGTTGTCAACGAATTTTGAGTTAATAACTGAAATATTTTGTTTTCACGCTCATAAATATTGTGATTTTAGTGGAATGATTTTCAAAACATGTCATTAATATTTTGGAATACGAACCTTTCTTAAATTGCAAGAGTATTACTGAAGAAAGCAAGCAATTAAGACTGTATTTTTCCCAGCGGGAAGCCATCTTTTCCAACACACATATCCCGTTTCACTTTCTTTGTTCTCTATTGTACTCGTTTTCCCCAGAGACCGTTAAGCTGTGAGAGAAAAGATGGCTTCCCTCTGGAAAAAATACCCCTTTAAGCATTATATCATTATAGAGATATACGGTGGATATTATTTCAATTTTATGATACCATAATATGTATGCAGTTTAATAACATTTATAATCATATTTTGTGATTGGCTCAATTTTGTCCTACAATTTAAATTCAGTTGAAAAACTATTACAAAAATTAACTGAAAACTTAAAAACGAACTCTGCTGAAGCGAGCAAAAAATAAAAAATAAAAAAACATTAAAAAAAGAGGAATTTATCCTCTTACGCTATTTTGTTTGAGATAATTACAATGAAATGAAGTAATGAAGGCTCCAAATTCTCTTTATAAAAATATTTGACTATACAGCTAGAATTTCCTTTTGTTGACTTTCACACCCGACACCGGCGAGGTATTATCATTTGCAAATGTCTAATTCTATTTCAAAATTCCTCGCTAATTCCAGCGAATTCCGGTGTTCGAAAACCATTGCTTTGAGACATCACAAACATTACTGTTCCTTATTCACGTATCATATTCCCTTATCCTTTTTACCTCATTAAGGCCTTGCTTGTCAATCATTTAATCACTTTGAAGAGACGTTTATTTACTCCGCGTTCTGCAAGTACGTTTTTTACTCTCTAAATTTTCCAATATTTGTTTTAAGTATGAGCAAAGAGTGTGTTTACATTGGCATTGCATGGTAAAACACATTCGACTTATGTTCGGTTAGTACTTGGGAACATTTGACTCGTGGGACTTGCCTCTCTTGCTGGGAGGTCAGATCTCAGATGCAGATCATCACTTTGTAAAAGTTGGATTTAAATCAAAGATTTTTTTATCAAGATAATTGCCGGTAATCCGTTATCCATATTTTTACAATATATTCCATTTCATATACCAAAGTCAGATTCAAATTAAAAGAACTTTCTGACTTAGAAACAAATAAAGAAATTAATTTAATTTGTTTTCGATCGAGTAACTCACGAGCCAAGACCTCTTCGTTCTTAGAGTACTTCTTTGACATTATTTTTAGTTTATGATGAAATAAGAACTGCCTTAACGTTCTTCCTATAATGTTTATTCAACCGACCAGGTTTCTGTTTTAAAAAAAAACATCGTCGGGGCCATTGTGAATAAAAACACAGCATATATTTTATTATCTGATATTTTATTAGAGAATGTTGTGTGTTTATTCACAATGGCCCTGATGATGGGTTTTTGAAAACCGAAACCTGATTGGTTGAATAAACATTATAAGAAGAAAGTTAAGGCAGCTTTTATTTCATCATAGAATAAAACCTTTTATTATTAAATTTTTCTCATCCAACAAATTAAAAATGTAGTAAAATAGTTTTTATGTAGACTCTAGTCACTGTATTACTGTGTTTTAAATTCCAATCAAGATAAATGTAAAGCAAAATTTTTTTAGATAATATGTTTTCTCAAAGTAATGTTCTATGAAATTCTCTAAAGTTATTTGCATGAACTTTCAATTACTTTTATTTTATGTTTCTGCCTTGTCTGTTACTGTAATTGATTATTTACATGTTAATCGTTGGGTGTGACATTAAACTACAATAAATAAATAAATATTTTAAAATGGTCTGCATACTGTCTACATTTTTATCAAGACAATGCAAGAAAAAACATGTCATATAAAAAATTTACAACTTATGCAGAAATTGTAAATAAATAAGTACAAGAAAGTAAAGAACAGTCTTCACATTAAAATAATGAAATTTATGAAAATCATGTTTCAAGAATAAACTTATAAATTAACTATAAATTTTACATCCTACCTTACTAAAAATTTCATTTTTTTAATGTGCACAAAAGTAAATGAACTTGAATTAGTTAAAAAGGTAACCACATAATTAGTGACTTAATTTTTAAGAGAGTCCTGACTCTTTTTAATGGATTTCAGAGAACAAATTACCAAGACGGTACTAACCACAGATATTTTCTTAACAGGTATATGATTGATCACTTTAGTACAAGTAATTTTGGAGGTCAAAAACCTACCATTTACATTGCCACAAAAAGTTAAATGATTTTGCAAGTGAAAAACAATGTGGTGTAGTTATATACTAAGAGCTCTTTGTGTAACTGTGGTACAAAAAAAGTAATATAAATAAAGACAATTACAAATATGATAAATTAAAAGGATGTCTTATTATGTCTATTTATACTTTACAACCTTATGTAAATATTGTGTCGAATACCTTTATGCAAATATTCAATATTTCAAGATTAAAGTGTCATAATATAAAAATAATTCTTACCTCTGGTGAAGCTAAGCCAGGTGGTAATCTGATTTTCACACTTTGAATATCTCGCCATTTTGTGTACATTCTACAAAGAAAGGAAAAAACAATGATAAATTATTAACAAGAATTAAAAAACAAAAGGCAAGTTAAAGATAATTAGGATGATTTTAAAATAGATTTTAAAAAAAGCTTTGTAATTTCTAGACTATAAAATTATCAAATAACAATCTTAAACCACTTTCAAGAAAAATAATGGAATTCTCAAATTTGAAGTTCTTGATTTTCCTCATTTTATATTTTCTTACTACTGCTTGGTGATTGGTAGCTGAAATAATATATTATCATTTATCAGCATAACTTTATTAGGAAGTTAACAGTTTATTGTATTCTAGATTCTAGAAACATCTATTCTAAGAAACACCGCAATTTTTTTTTTAAAAATGGCCGGTATTATTGGAAATATTGATCAACACTTGACCATAAAATTTCCTGGAATGCTAGAACGCTAAGTATGACATTTTCTTTATTACGAAGATTGCTCCGAAACAATTAAAAAATATTTGCTGGGGTTATTCCAAACAATTTAAGTGTTACAATTATTTCATGAGTAATAAAAAGTACTGCAATAAAAATAGACTAATTAACCAGATCGACAACATTTTATACTTCATATTTTTTCTCTCTTCATGCCTTATGGAAACCTGTTTCTGGATTTATTTTGTACAATTTCTCTCTCTTTAGAAAGATTAGAAAATTACACAAAAAAAATTGCATTATTTCTTTTTATTAATTTATATAGATGGAAACTTCTTTTTGGTTCATTCATAATGTAGTTGTAATAAAGGGGTTTTGAAACCACACACTTTCTTAAAAAAAAATGCAATATATTTCAGTAAATAGGGCCTATGTGGTACCGTCATCAGGCAAATAGCTTTACAAAAATGTTAACCTTTGTAAATATATTTGCCTGATGACAATACCACGTAGGTGCTGAAATATATTGCATTTTTTGAAGAAAAGTATTTGGTTTCAAAACTTCTTTTTATTAACTTCCAAAGAACATTTTGAGAAAGCAAAGAAGGACAACATTCAATGCTAAAATTTAAGGCAGCTTAGTAAAAAAAAATTAGGGCCTATTCCATTTTTATTGCATTGACTGCTAGGGGTTAAACCATCTTAAAAACATTTTTTCTAACTGTTATCTTTTTTTTTATTGTCTTCTTTCTTCAATAATCTGCTCAATTCTACAGAAAAATTTCATCAGCAATAATTTTGATAAAGGAATGTGTTGAATTATTTTCCAAGTAAAATAGCAAACATGTGTTAAGTACTGTTAATTGATCAGCAGTTCCTTGTATTAAGTAAGAAAGAATTACAAAATATTCATAATTTCTTAGAAGAAAAAGGTCAATGAACCCTGTATTTAAACTAAATTCATTAGAATTATATTTGGATCGGTATTAGATCAATGCCCTACAAAGATTTAAATGTATTCTAGAAATTCAACAATCAGAGACACGTATTACATTTTTTCTGTCAATAAGTTTCTACTATTCCACGAAATATTACTTTCTAGTATTTTCTCCAGTTCTAAAAAATCTGGTAACACTAAATTACGGTGTTCCGAGAACAGTTGACCTATTTTCAGTATTTGAATAAATAACAATAATCTTTGGTCCTAAACAACACTTAACAATTCCAAGTACCAAAAAGAAAAAACATGTCATTAAATGAAATAACTCCCCAAGACTGCTAGTTAACAGTAAAATGAAACACGATACAAAGGCGATATTTCGTAGTAAATCATGATAAAACAAACGTCATATGTACACGTAATAAATGTCATAATTGTGATGCTATAAAACGTTACTACAACTTCGAAACCAGGTCATATTATTCCAGATAACAATTTCTCGGAAGCCAAAGAGCATCAAATAATTTGTCATGCGAAGAGAAACACATGAAACCAATAAAAAATTAATAATAACAACCTTAATAAAATTCCCAAAAAAACATCTCCTAAAAAAAAGAGGTGCTACCGAAAAGAAAAGCACAAAAAAACTTACATCCGTGTACCTTTTATGACCCCCCAGACTGAACTCTATTATTACATAAAACTGTCTAATTTTCTACATAAGTTCACAGCATTCCAATCCCAAGGTTGTATGTCAATATCAGAAAAGAAGCTTCTTAGAACGGCCTTCAACATTATTCTTGATTCTAAGAAGACCCCCCCCTTTAATCCCACCTGCCTCCCCCCCTTCACTAATACTTAGCCACATATTTTCAAAAGTTCTTTGCCCTAAAAAAATTTGGGATTTAGTTTTCTGATCAGTCAGTCTGTTTGTCTTTTTCAAGAAATGGTGCAACTTCCTTATCCCTGTTTTATGTTGAGTTTTTCCTTGAACTTGTAGGGAGGGGTGGAGGCCAGTTCAAAAGGTCATTTTTTTAAAAGTCAATTAGTATGCTACTGTTAAAACCTGCAGGGTGTTTTTTTTTCTGTTCTCCCAAAAATAGTTGGTAAGAGAGGAAAGGGTTTGAAGTATATGGATAGATGAATGAAATTTTAAGTTGAATTTAAATAATTTTATGCTTCCTATAATTTGAAAACATTCTTGTCAAAATTTAATTTTAATTTCTTACTGAAAATTATTGGTTATTAAATTAATAGGCCTATTAATAATTATAAAGCAGGTCTGAATAATAATTGAAAAAAGTGAAATTTATTACTTAGATTTTTTTTTTTTTTTGACAGTCTACAAGAATTTTACAGAAATTTGAATTCATGAGTTTAAAACATTATTATTCAATAAGAAAGATTGTCCATTTATTGTTGGCCATATTTGTTTGGACAAATTCAGTAAAATAATGAATTAAAAAAAAAATTATTATAAATGCAAATAAATTTTATAATCCTCATTCAAATATTTTAGTGCAGGCTATTTCAGTATGGTAACTGATTAGTAATGCTTTTTAAATGAAAAATAAATCCAGAATTCTTATTTAAGTAGGAGTTCTATGACAACCTTAATGCCTACTTTAAATTAACAGACTGTCCTATTTCATAAAACAATAGAAAATATAAAAAGTCACCTTCCCACAGTATAAAAAAGAAACAAAATCAAAAATAACGCAAAAACTCTCAGAAACATTCTTCAACATCAGTTACGAAGAAAAACCACAAAAATGAAAATTATTATCCTCCATCCTTTTTAATATTTCCACCACAAAACAACCTTTTGGTAAAAACAATCTTACTTCTCAAGAAAATCATAAACCACAAGCCGAAACCCTAAAACAAATCTTTCCAAGAAAAACACTTTGAAACCCCTATAATAAAAAAAGGTGCTACCGTACTGCCAATTTCCACCAAAAATCCTTTTTGGAAAAAGAGAAACGTGATGCCTACGACATGCAATCTCTATTAACACCTAATGAAATGATTTGAGATGAAAAAAAAAAAATCTTTTTCAGACTTCCGAGAAACATCCAAAGATTAATAAGTGGCTTAGTAAATTACACAAGCAACAGTTTTTTAAAAGATGACTTTGCAGAAAAGGAGGAAAAAAGAGGAGTATGATGTCACTATGTTTGGTAGCCAATGAGAGAGGAGGATAAGGGCTCTCAGTGTGTCACATATACAAAGTTGGGTTTAGTTGTGTGCTTGAAACCATGTGGTGTGTTTCTTTCGGATAGTGGTGTGTTTTTTTATAGAGGTAGGTGGTTTTTTCTGTGATTTATGGATGCAAATATTTCTAAGACTATTTAGTTGCCTGGTGTAGTTTTTTTCATATAACAGTTTATAAAAATACATTTTGAAAATAGTTTTTTTTTGGAAATTAGTTTCAGAATATTTTTAAAGTCATATTATTTCAGATCTGTTAAATTTAGTAGTAAGCACATTTATGAAATTAAAAATATTTCCAAGTACTTTTTCAAATAGGTTAGTAAACTGCAATATACTGAAAGTTAAAATTAATAATTTTTAAATGGTGCTTTTTAAAAACAATAAGTAACAAAATAAAAGATGCTAATTCTATAGAAAACTCAACAACTATCTAAAAATATTTTAAAGAAGTAAAATAACTTTAAAATTACAAAAAACTATCAATAAGCATTTTTAAATATTAAGATTCCTGAAAAAATATAAGAATACCATTAAAAAAATTCAAATAAAAATTTGTCAAAATCAAAACTAAACCAGGCAACTTTTCTAAACCTAAAAGAATAAAATATTAATTTTTCATACTTTTTTGTCAGGTACCCCAGGGCAAATATTATGGAGAATCCACCAAGAAGGCCACCTGCCCAGATTGCCAGAAGGACACCAGTAGAAGGACCTGAAATTCACAACAGTTAAAGTTTATTTGTAATTATTAAAAATGTGTTCAACTCTTAAAAATATTTTCTCATAAGAAGTGTACTGTTTGCTATTTCTATTTTAATTATTTTATAGCCTGTTACAATTGTTTTATTGATGTTTAAATGATGTAATGATTGTATAATTATAATTCTAGTCAAGGTTATAATTAAAATGAGTGCCATACTATTTGTTAATGAAAAATGAACTCTTGTTATTTATGTGGTTGGAAGCAATAAAATCTATTTTTAAAACAAACAAGTTGGTTATTCTTTTTCACAAAAAACATATTTTCACTTTTATTTGACAATTATATTCAATTACAAACAAGACATACGACATTGTTAAAAAAGTACTAGGAAAAAAAGGGGGAAAACAAAAAAAATTGAACAGGTTTGCGACTTAAAATACTTGTATCATGCCAGGGTTCTTAAAAGATTACTATCATTTCAAAGTAAAGGATTATTTCCTAAGAATTGAGTTGCATGTTATGTGACCCTATAATAATAATTGATGACCTCAAAATATCTTGTTTTGAGATTTGGAGAGCTTCTAGAAATTAATGTGGTAAAATGTCACATTTCTAAGAAAAACTACTAAGGAGGTCATTTCGTACAGATTTTTACTACGCAGCTTCCAGTTGAAAAAAAAATATTACGTTATCAAGGTTATTTTTTGGCACTATTCTATTTTAAATATATACAACAACAAATATCATTTCATTAACACAGTAATAAATTTTTTATTAGCATTACAAGAATTTTTACACATTATAATTGCAGTTCTTAATAAAAAAAAATGAGTTAAGTAGTTTTAAAGGACATCCAGAACATTTAATTTTTATACCGTTTTATTTTCGAGAATCAGGAAGTTATTTGTGGAAAAATAACGTTTTCATGCTTTTAGCACCTCTGATGTAAGAAAAGACATAAAAAGTTTTGTAATAAAAATGAAGACTTCTGGTTACTGTCATAATTTCAAATAGCCAGAGGCATCCTACAATAAAATTATAATACCAGTAATAGAAATTGAAGCTCTTACAATCTATGTCATAAAATTTTAAGAGGTAGGCCTAAATTGATGTAATACTCTGCCTATAAAACAATATACATAGTAAGTAATCCTATGCCTCTACAAATCTACAATTACTTGAACGGTTAAAACTTTTTATTAAAAGATGAAGTACATTACTGAAAATAGCACAATACGATATGATAATACGGATCTGCAAGTATTTTATACTTCAAAAACACTCTTTAGTTCTCGCAAATACTTAGCTCTTTACATTCGTGCTCTAGATTTTTTTTTTTGCTCTCATTTTCTGTGTTTCACATATTAATTACGCAAATGCTATTAAAACAGATGTTCTGAATGCCCTTAATTTATAAACAATATTACTAAAAACTAAAAAGTTATGTACTAAACTATGATTACATTTTGTAAAAATCTCTTCTAAATTATTATGCTAATAGGCCTACTTAAAAATATTTCAGTAGAAATTATTTGTCAATTCTTTAAAAAAAATATTTCAATATTTACCACAAAAATGTAAAACATGATTGTTTACTAACTTAAAATATTTAGTTACAAAATTAGATTGTAAAATCCTGAAAAACAAGGTAATTTGTTTGTTGTTTACAATCTCCAATTATCTAGCACAGGAAATCAGTATAAAAATGTTTTGTAAAAGAATATTTTAACTGTAAAGTATATTGCTTAATCAATGTTGCTTGTGCCAATTAATATGCTGTGTAACATATCTGTTTGATAAAAAAACAATTTATAAATGGAAATAATTTTATAAGTAGACATATTTTCGACACAACACAAAAACGTCCTTGTAATTCTTTTTACGTCCAATGTAACCATAGCATTAGAACTAAAATATGTATATTAGACCAGAAATATAATACAAAGATGAACCATAAAAAATCACAGTACACTTCTCTATAACTAGACTACGTCACAAAAAACAGTCCTTTTCTGTCGTGAACTTCTTCTACTAATACTATCGAAAAAACAATTGTACACTTTTGAAAAGAATGAGGTAATCCACTTTCTAGTACCTGCCACTATTTAATTCTTTGGTAACCAAAAAAAAACTTAAAAAAAATTCCAAATTAATGATATTCGAGACTGACATCGTATTTCGCTCGATACGATTCTTCAACTCTATATGAATAACCGTTAATTTTACGATAGAAAGAAACTCGTTGCTGTTTTGAAAGAAGTTTAAAAGTAGCGACAGTTTTAGGTTTACTACCTCCGCGGATACGAATAAACGGTACCCAAAGGTCTTCTCTATTACCTCCAGAATAGCAGTTAACATCTTGAGGTTTGGACCATGGTCCATAGTGGTATTTTCCATTAGGGTCGATGTTGAAAGCACGTATTTCTACGATGTACGTGTTTGCTGTTCCTTTGTTGTGGCAGTCGTCTATCTGTATGAATGCCACGGGACCTGGAAGTTTAAATAATGTTGCACGACTTCAGAAAAGTGCTTTTTTCAAACTCAAAATATCAGGGTTCAAAATATTATACTTCATTAAGTTCTTTTCACAGCATGCAAAATATGAGGGCTCATTTATAGTGGTTCCAAAATCTTACGGACCCAAATTGATTAACCCATCAAGGATATTTCTGACAACCCAACAATTGATAATCCTTTGTTAACTTATTTGTTTTCTTTGACCAGCCTGCAAATTGTATAGAAAATACATAATTTGAAGCATCCAAACTACTGGTCAACAATGGACTTACCCGTCAAAATAGTTTGAAGATATAACCAGTTTGAGTCCATAAGATTTTGGAAGGACTATAGTGTGGAGCTGGGTGACTTTTTTTGCTGATCATTTTTAAACTTTTTAACAATCCTCATTTAAAATTTTATAATACAGAAAATTAATATTTTCTTGTTTCTTTTATTCTACTATCAAACCAACTTTATGATTAACTGTTCAAATAACGAAAGAATAGATATTTCGGTACCAAATACTGACGAGTTAAAAAAAGCAAGCCATTTACTCAATTCAGTACTGGTATTTTTATAAATTATAGGTCTACTTAAACATTTCTAACTTTTAAGAAGCAATAATTCGTGGGTAGTACAGGTTTTAAATAAGTTAAGTTACAGTTCCTATTTAATTAAAGCTTGTAAATAAATTGTTACTAGTCGATGGTCGTTTAAATTCCAAAAGTTTACTTGAATTCAAAAATTTTAAAAACAAATACCATACAAGTAATATTCTACTGTGTACTTATCCTTTGTCAGAAGTCATTTAACATAATTTACATAAATAGATATTTTTTCTCTAATTGTCATGGTCATACGAAGATCAAGAAAAAACATCATCCAAATCTATGAAGTACATCAATTTGTCAACAATTTTTAAGACTTTCCTTGCCCATACTACCAAAAAATTCTAAAACCAGTTTTAAAATAAAAGAAAACCATAATTTACCTTTCACAATGCTGATATTTGTTCCATTAGCAGTTTTATTTCCATCGTTAACAGTAAGTTTCATCTGGTATTGTGTGTTAGGTCCTCCGAGTTGATCAGGTGGATTCCAAACTACTGTCATCATTGTTGCATTCACAAACTTCACTGATGAGATTGTTACCTCACTTGGTCCTGGGGACAAAATAATAACAAACAGAATTATAAATGTGATTTATTTCTCTGATTAATTAATTTTTACATTTTAATTATTTATGTATACTTTACTATTGTTTGATACTTTGACAGTATTAAATGAAAACGAGCTGATATCATAAAAATTTTATTGAATGGGAATATGGGATCCATGAATTTTGAATACTCGAAGTATCTGTGAATCCAAATTTCCATAAAAATATAAACTGTTACTATATATAATTATATGTTATTTTGTATGTAGTTTAATCAAAAGTTTCTACTTGCAGAAATGCTAATTTATGAATTGATAGGGGCTTCCTGAATAACATCTTGAAAACAATATAATAATTTAAATCCAAGCGCAATACAGGAAGAAAAACATACATATTCTGAAAGCAATCTAGGTCTTAAAATTCAGTGTCTGCCAAATCTCAGACTACTTGAAATTATTACAGGTACTATAAATCTACAATAAAATACAGTTGCCCTATCACAAACAAAATTTGAGAAATATCGATCTTACAAGAATTAATCATATTAAATTAATGAAGAAAATTAACATGTCAAAACTTAATGTACAAAATGTTTTACTTACTTCCAATATGTGTAACTGCAACTTGAGGTTGAGATGGTTTTGAACATTCTATAGTACATGCTGAGATCTCAATTGAATATTCCTTGTAGCTCTCAAGACCTTCCAATACAGTCTGAAAATTAAAAGAATTTCATATTAGAAGAATAAAACAATTTTTGCAACAATAACAAGGCTGGTAGATCTATATCATTATATCAACATCTACTAAAGGCAGGCAAATCTGTAGTTGAATTGCTTACTTAATTTAGTACTGTAGTTTAATAAAAGAAAATGCTTCTCATAAAGTCCTCATATGTAGTAGTATTTCTCAAGCTCTGAGAAAGAATGTTATACAGTAATTATAAACACAGTGCTATGTTATTCTTATGGTGTTATTGTTCATTAGCCTCTAGCCTACAGCAGTCAGTTTGTTACTTGTGAAATATGGTATATTATTGTATGCTACTAATAGTAATAAAAATAACAGCCTGCATAAAATTTATTATACACTATTGTGGACAGCAAGCAGAAAAATCAAATAATATGCCAAAGACAATTCTATTTTTCAAAGAGTAGAATAAGTTTCCCATGATATTTTTATTACTATACCGTAGGTCAGGTATGGGAAAAGTTCCGTAATGTAGTAATGAGATTACCAGGCCGCTTTTGCAGTATTTTAATGAAAATAAGGATAAATAATACTTACAGCAAAAA
>JAQIWE010002129.1:0-13904 GCA_034698565.1 Campodea plusiochaeta | reverse complement strand
ATTGTAAACAAAACTTTCTCCTGTCAAAATCATCAATTTTCCAAAGTGGAATAGGCCCGTAAGATTGTGTATAAGGTTTACCCACACGCGGGAAACTGTCTTGACCAGATGGTAATGAATAGGCAGGCAGTTTTGTTAGTAACTTTATATATGACATATGATTGATGTCACATATTTCCCAAGGGTATAATTCAATCTTGGAATAATAAACACGGTTTTAGTATTTATTCCTACAAGAATTTAATAGAAAAAAATGTCACTTGTTCGCAGGTCCAGACAAATACATTTTAATAATGTTCATATAAATTAATCATTATTCAAAGTTTTCTTACACAGTAATACTGTATTGTCGTGACTATTATTATAAATTACAGCAGCAAAGAGCTTCATAATACTGTTATGAAAATGTATTATGAGAATGTGACAAAGAAAGGTAAAAATTTACTCTTTTAGAACGATTATTTCATTATTAAATTATAACCCGAAAGAGATCATATTTTGTCAGAGGGCTATTCCGGCTATATAAAACAGAAATGTGTAAACGTATACGAACATTTACGAAGACACTGAGCGTGCGAAATAACAGCAACTCTGAACAGCATTTCTTTAAGACAACAAGTAAATAATTATTTTAGCGAAAATAATATAATTTGAAAATCTGCATTATATAACAGCAAGTAGATCATCTTTCAAAATAAATTTACTTTTTTTCTAGAGTTTTTCTTTGTTTAATATATGAACACCAAAATCCAGAAGGGAGTGAATTCCTAGATTGTAAATCCATGTACCAAAGTATTCTATAAATAACGTCGATACTCAGACCTGCTAAAAATCATCGAAAATACAGTGATGTTTATACAAATAACAATATATTCATTATATAACTCATCAAAAACAATCCGTAAATCGCCAGAAGTCATATGACATCATTGTATATCCATCATTAATTAATTCTGACGGCTACTACTAACTGTATGTTTTCTTTTTTTTTTCAGATTGAAAGCAAGAAGTATCAAAGTTCTGGCTGGTATGCATGCTAAGAGGCCACATGTGGATCTTCATGTATCTAAAATTATACTTCACAATGAGTAAGGAATGATTAATGTTATTTTGAAAGATGTATTTCCACTCATTATATCATCTAACGTTTTCTTTTCTAGATTTAATATGTTGAATCTATCGAATGATATTGCATTATTAAAACTTCAACATCGTTATTTTCCTACTGAGCGAGGTAGACCTGTATGTTTGATGAAACCTGGACAAGAAGTGTCATTCAAAGATGGTAAGATACACTATAGAAACGAGTTTTTAAGTATAAAGAAAGAAAGATTTATTTTAGTATGGTTAATTGATTGATTTATTGTGTGGTTAGATTAAAATATTCTCATGTTTGATTTTTAATGAGGATTTGGTCTTTACATAATTACATGAAGTCAAGTCAGCGGTCAGTGTCCACGATATCTTTCCTTTCCATTCTATTTGCAACTTAATGAATGAAGATCATTTCTGAAATTAAAAATAGTACAGAAATAGGAATTCAAAACTGGATCAAGGGCTGCTCACTGTAATCTATAATAAACCCTTTTCGAAGCGACTCTTCATTAATTCGATTAGGTTATATTCAATGAAGTTATTTACCTACGAAATAAAATATAACACAAAGTATCCCACTGATGCGTGATGGAAGGTGTCAATTCACAAAGTATCATTCCATTCTTCTGCAAAATTTCAATATTTTAAGCAGCTAAGAGGTCAGTCTACCTATCGATATATAAATCCTTCATTCGTATAATCGTATCAATTTTTATTCAATGATAAATATCATGGTTTATTAATTTTTATGTATACCATAACATTTCAGATGTTAAATTAATATATACTGCACATAAATACTGCACAAACTCGTTTAGAAGATACCTCGAGGAAATGGTGAAATACAATCTCAATTGCACAAATGTTTTCAACTTATTAGATAACAGGTATCGGTATGTAAAACCTGTGTATTTCAGATAAATTATATAAATATTATTGTAACTTTATAGTACCATTATTTGGAGTACCATAATACATCAATATAATTAAATTTATAAGAATTAAACTTATAGAAAACATCTGAAGACTTCCATCTCCACGCTATATCACCATCACGATGTAACCATTCTTACAATATACTGTAATTATCTATACATATACCGGTATGCAAATTCACTGTGATAGGAAAACAATGGGAACTAAAATCTCTTTACTAAAAGTGTATTCTTTTCTCAAGTTGTATAGTTATGTAGTAAGTATACATTTGGCGTGGTGCAATGTTATTGTTTTGTTGTGGAAGCAGATCACTTTCTTTTACATACACTTTCACTTTTTCGGCTAATTTCTTAACGACTGTTTGTTTCCGGCCTCCGATCTTTTCGAAGAGGTAAGAAGCTGTTACTTCGTGTCGCTCATAAATATGCTAATGAAGAAATCGAAAGAATTAAAATACACGATATTTTGGAGTTTTGCTGCCTATCTTTTTCTCGAGGGAATTTTCAAGAACACAATGCTTCTGTTTTTATTCAGTAGAAAATGCAGAATATGATTACTGCAGTATTATTTTTCATCCCGTTTTAATTTATTTTTAAATTTACATAATAAAATTACTGTTCAAAACAGTGATGGTGTTATATTATAATTATTACATTTGGGCTGCATACATTTTCCACCACGATATATTATGCTGTTACAATTACTAATGCAGCATTGGCAGGTTCATAATAAGCAATGCAATTTACATGCATATGTTGATTATTTTTAAATATTTAAATTAATATTCTAGATACAACTGCACAAAAAGTACGTAAAATACTTATTTTCGTGTAATAAGTGGGACGGAAATTTAGAGCATGATTCAGCGTTCTGAGTATCTAAAATATATAAGCAAGCAGCACAATTCAAGAAAATATATACTGTAATAAATGTGGTCTTGATAATGTTTTCCCTTTCATTTCAGATTTGCTTTCATCGAGTTGGGGAAAAGTTGATATTAACGAAAAAGAATTTCAGCAATTTCGTATTTCGAAAGTAAAATTACACAAAAAAGAAGAATGCGAGGAAAGATATGGATTTATAAGAGATAATTTTATAGAAGCTGGTCATTTATGTACAGAAGGAGTAGGACCCAAAGTCTGTGGAGTAAGTAATTAATTCATCTACACAGATTGGAATATCTTAGTTATAGATTTCATATCAATATTCAATATCTCAAAGTATTTTAAAAACAAATAAAACATTACTTGTTAAACATCAATATGTTATTATTTCTGAAGTCGATCATAACATTATGTAATTTTCACGCTAATTTACTTGTGAAACTTTGATGAAAAGCGTATAGTTTCATTTAATTTTACTTGGCAATCACTGAATTATAATAACTTCATTATAAATGGAGCAATATTTACTAGTATCTTTCTAAAAAAGAAGTTAGAATTATTCCTTAACAATGTAATATTTTAAAATGATTATATACTTTATGTAGGTGCAATGTATTTACAGAATGAAAGGTAATACTGTAGTATGAATTGTAAAAAAGTAGTAAAAACATAGCAATACGAAAGAACTTCTAATAAGCTTGATAGTTGTACTTTCTCTATTTGCGTTTGTAAAATTGACTGTTCGTTCGAAATAGTGCAGATTCTACTTCGGATATGAAGTATAATTTTAGGAGAGAGGACAAATTTGAATCACGGAAACGTGGGCATCTTGATAAGAGAAAGTATACAGCGCCCAAAATGACTTTTTAGTTTTTTTTGTTATTTTTGTTTTTTAATAGATTTCAAAATAAATACGTTGCGGCCATTACTTTGACTATATTAATTCAATGAACTCATGATTCTGAAACACGTTGGCCTTTAACCAGAGAAATAATTAAAGTTATAGCAATTAGTAACGATTTTCTGCCAATAGTCTGAAAAATCAAACGTAGAAAACAAACTGATTGATTTGATATGGTGAATAGGACAGTTTTCTTTAGCCAACCTATTTATTACACTGTTATTGGACTGTTAAAGGCGTATTTTTTAGCGGGAAGCCATCTTTTCCAACACAGCTTCACGGTTTCTAAAGAATGCTACTACAATAGAGGACAAAGAAAGTAAAACGGGATATGTGTGTTGGAAATTGAAGCTCCCCGCTGAAAAACATACAAGTTTAACTAAAATCCTTCAGAAGAATTATTCCATACTTGGAGGATAATTTTACATAAATAATACTTCAGGATGTAAAACTTAAAATTAATTCAAACAAAACATGCAGTACGAGCCGACCTCTTTCTTTCTTTAGGAAAATTCGATAAATTTCACAAAATAAATGTAAAACGCACACGTTAGTATAATTAAACAATCGTACAAGAATTATTTTAACTTCAATATAAAAAGATAACAGAGAAATAAAATTTCTACCTTATTTGATGACAGTGATTGTAGTTTCATAGAAGTTATAATACTCTCAGCAGAAAGCACAATTTAAAATTTATTCGTCTTCTCAAGGTACTAAATAATCCACTCCTACATTAACACTTATTCAAAGATCAATAATACCTGCATGAGGAATGGGCGACACCCTTTTTCTTCTCAAACATATTAAGAACAACTCCCATTTACCTCTTTCCTACACAATACCTTCGTGATTCAGAACAGTCAGGATTATACCACATCACTCAATCATTTCTTCATAAGGTATACATATACAGTGTACTCGAGAAAAGGTGTCAAAGTTCAAGTAACTCAGCATTTGTCCCTGCTGCGTTCTAATACAGTATATGAGCTAATTGGTGTTTAAATTGTTTCTCCGAGCACCTAGTATTTTATTGTATTCTTAGATGGCAAAACACTCATTCTGAGTTAAACTTCTGGTATAATTTCAAAGAAGAATGTTATTTGGAAGCAGTAAATACGGTATAGAGAACGCTAATCGCTAATCTCGAAATTTTAAACAGCGTGAACCTTAAAATAATGTTATAATAATTTTTTTACCGTTGTTAATTCTTTTATGATACACCACAGCTCTTCTATGATTTCAATGACTTTTGACTTTCATACACTGATATTTTTAATTAAATGCTAATGATCACAATTTTTGCAAACCAAGTAGCGCCTGATGTCCTATGTCAAGAACTCGTGTTGTAAACCGTATGCCTGAAGTCATGCAACTTCCAAAATAACTGCTTAATTACAAGAACACTATATGGATCTACCTGCAGTATATACCACCAGTTCCTTGTAATACCATTTTACCGCTCTCGATATAATGAATCCCTTTCGTAAAGGGTCATCGCGCATACAAGTAGGAAGGTCACAGATTCTTAATCACTAACCCCTTCCAAAAGTAGATCAGCAACTTTTCCTCAATTGCATATATGAATACCAACAACCCTTATAGTACAGCATCCTTTAGACCTTTACCAGTAATGCTACGTGAATTTACGCCTGGAATTTGACAAATTGAAAAGATTTTGAAGAGTTTTAGTGTAAAAGTTCGCTGACCTCAAATGTGATTTATTTTACCATCTCATCTCGTTGTATAAGGAAGGTGTAGTTTTTTATGGTTGTATGATTACATGCTTTAAAGCAGGGTTCGTCAAGAGGTGCATCATCTGATTTA
The DNA here is from genome assembly GCA_034698565.1 of Campodea plusiochaeta. Lineage (NCBI taxonomy): Eukaryota > Metazoa > Arthropoda > Diplura > Rhabdura > Campodeidae > Campodea > Campodea plusiochaeta. The sequence goes on along the minus strand of JAQIWE010002129.1, from coordinate 8,261 downwards.
AAATGATAGTACTTCAAATATATTCGGCTTTGTTAAAGTCAAGTTGCTGGTTTTCGAAATGTCCAAATCATTACATTTTTACTTGCTGGTATGCAAAAAACTACTAAATTAGGAGAGAGAAAACTGATCATGAATATTAACTTATCCAGGAAGTGATGTGGATTCAAGTTTATTTGAAAAGATCAGAAATAAAAAATCAAATAATAACAGTAATGAGTGTAACCTTTTTTATTTCGAGTAGTTAACTTATATCATCACTTCGTGTGGTAGGAAAAACGATGGGATTCGATTACCAAATTATTTCCAGATCGTAAGTATAGTTCATTACGTATTACATAATTATTATAAAATCACTTCATTATATAATACTATAAATCAGTGTATTCAATATTCAAATATTCCTGTTCCATAAACGTCACTCCATTAATGTGATTCCATCATTAACCAATAATTACAAGAAAGGGTCAGAATCCTATCTCCATATATTCCTGAGGCCATTAACCGACATCATAACAGTTTTCACGATTCTATGATCGATTTTATATATCACTAGAATAATAATATAATTTTATTATAAAGGGATATTTTAGAAAACAAGTGTCATTTAAAGAAAGCAGTTTCAAATTTTGATTTGCATATCTTGAAAAGCAGCGTATATATAGAGTGGTTTAGATGCGATTACAGAATATATAAAGCCGTATTATTTGTTTTGAAAACTGGTATAACATCCCTTATGTTGATTCAAATTATTGATTAGAATGTCGATCACGCTTCTCATCAAGTATCGGGAAGTCATTCAATGTTGTTTACTGTAAACATGACGTCATATTTATTTCAACAGGTCAATAATATATGAAAAGATTTAATACTTATTATATAAATGAAATTTAGTATGATAGCAAATGGATACAACAAGATTTGAAGCCAATTACTAAATGATAATAATTTAAATTTTTCATTGCAGTTTGAAAATTATATTTCTTCAGAGATACCTCAAAGTCATTCAATAATTGTTATAGATTCTCATTATTAAAAAACCCGTCATAACTAAGACTCTGGTTATGGGTTTCATTAAGTTCTTACACTAGATAAATGAATTAAAAATGCGCTATCTAGGATTTTTTTTCTCATACGTAATTACATATCCAGTGGAATAGTTTTATCAATTAAATCCGAAAACAACATTGTACGTCATTCGTAGACCCTGATTTAATATATAAAATTCACATTTCTAACTTAAATATTTATATATTTTGTACCACAAGTTATCATAGTGACTCAGAGCCCAAACTTTTCCTTGTTCTTTGTACAATGTTCTATGCGAAGTACGTGTATATAATAGAACGCTGTGTAATGAAACTTTTGATCACGCAAACACGTACTCAACCATACCACATTACCTGAATCAAAAGTATTTTACTCTTTTGACTAAAATTAATGAATATCCCTTCCTTAGCTGCACATGACAAAAAATAATACTTATCTGGATAAGTGCATAAAACCTTTTAAAACAGCTGGTATTGGTATAAAAGACCTTACAGTGATTTTCGACAAAGATGGAATTTTCATAATTTTGAATTTCTGTAAAAATAATATCAGCCTGTTTCATCAATTTATAAAAAAAACGAGAGAAAACTATTATTCAGGGAGATATTATATTCTGAAAATTAGGAAGATGATACTATATTCGGAAAATTTTTCGCCACATTTTACTCTTGAAAATAATAAAGATACGAAAATGAAACACCCATTCACGAAATGTTAACTGCAATAATTATTATTTAGGCAGCATTAATTTTAACTTAATATTTATAAAAAATTGAAGTAAAAATATATCATGAATCATCAATTTATTCAGTTTCATCATAATTTCTCCAGTACATCCATCAACGATATAAACGAAGTATACAATAATTTATATAGTGCTCTATTATCTCCTTTTCAGGGTGGAACTGGTGGATCTTTATTATTGGAGAAGAATCGTAATGTTTATTATCAAATAGGTATTGTTAGTTGGGGTGTTGGTTGTGAAAAGAGTGGAAGACCTGGGATTTATACCAATGTTCAAGCTTACCTTCCTTGGATTGAAGAGAATGTCAAGGATTCAAAATATTGTCGAAGTTGAAAGAAGAGCTTTAATTGAAACTTATACTCGTTTATTTTATTTATTTATTTATTTTATATTTATTTTTATTATAATTTGCAATTTTCTGTACGTTCTGTGTTAGGGAAGATATTGTAGAAGTTTCAAAATAATGATATTTTTATATTGACGAAAGAAAAAAAAGAAAGATAATAATAGTTATAGAAATGCTGATGAATTTTATACACTTCATTGTGATGTCATAGGTTCTTATATGCTCTGTTTCAGGTTATCAACTTCTTAATCTTCTAAGTTTATATACTTATATATTTAGCGATGTCAACATACTACTCGATCAGTGTTTCGGTAGAATATTCGTAATTATTATAATTAAATATAAAATACTAATTTTTAATTCACTTATTGCAATATTATAAAGAAATGTGTGCAAACTGCAAAGTTACACGGAAGAAAGTTGGTATGTAAACCACAAGTCTTAGTCATTCTTTTGTTATCGTAGAGAATGCACGAATACTGCTTGAAAATACACTATAGAATAAGATGGATCGATATAAACTTCCAATCAAAGAGTTTAACGACATATATAGAAGTTCAATGTAATATGGACAACAATGTTTATATAATGACTATACGAAAAAAAAAATTAATAATAAGAAAGTAAAAGCTAAATAATTCGTCGTTTACCGGTGGTGAACTGCAAATTTATGTTACAACTGGGAAACTATATATATCCTATAATACTGTATATCAGATCTATGGTTATATTACACTATTATTTTATTCACAAGTAATTTGACAAATTCATCATTACAATAATAAACTCAACTGTATCACAGAATTCACAGTTCATATACATAATATAGTTTATAAAGGCAGTCATATTCATATAAATTTTCGTAGAATATTTATTCGACGTACAAGAAGTTATATAAAAGGAGAAGCAACTGGGTTTAATAACTTTAATTTTCGTTCTGTATTATTCACTATTTCGATTTCTAACGATTCAGCAAACTTCGATAAATTGAGACATTTTTGAAATGAACGAGACATTTTGACTGCAATGACGCTGAGGATTAGAGTATACAACTTTCAGCAGAAAGAGTGAAAGACATTTCAGAAGGAAAGATGGAATGACTTAAAATAATCTGATCTTCCTATAGGACCTGTGTCTGTATTAATCATGAAAATAATTATTTTAAGAGTACAATAACATCAATGAATTTCAATAATATTAGATAAATCAAATACGAAAATGCGTTCAATTTGATCAACACGAAGTTCATCCCGCTATCCCCACAAAATGAAATATGAAATGTCTACTTACCTAAATAATATTTCTCCATTATAAATATAAATTCTGAGTGGTTTGATAGAAGTAATGATAGTGTAAACTCCAATATCAAATTTATGACCATCAACGAGAAATGGATTGTGAATATATTCTTGAATGAAAGATCCTTCAGCATTCAAATCCAAATCTTGAACTTTCTGAATACGAATTCCTCGATGAGTATTACTCTTCTGGACAAACATTTTGTCAGGATGTTTCGCAGCCTGAATTGAATAATAAAAATAAATATAGTAAATATGTTTCTAGTAATATAACGGTGCTCAAGAAATCAATAGGTAATAACATTCAGTATTAGTTCTCCAAATATAAAATATTTGTGGTTATTTTTCTTAAATCTTTTATCATTTTGATGATAATTATATGTTTCCGTTATGTCATATGTTGGTTAAAATTTATTGCAAGATAAAGTGGTTTAGATTTTTAAATTAATTCCTAGGATAATGTTTCCTGGTATAAATTAACAAGGTACAATTTATTTTACGTTTAGTTTCTTGCTCTTTCGTCAGGTATTTTACTACGTATAGACCTTTAAATACTTTTTTAACTATATTTTTTCTTTTATTGTTCTTACGGCGACAGTAGTAATGACGAATTAAATTAAAATAAATACATTTTCAAATTTTTATTTTTCACTCTTTGAATTTATATAATAATCTCCATCACTACGTTTCATATGATTTTTGACATCGTACGAAAACTTCTCTCAGTAATGTAATGTTATACTAACAATAATAACATTATTACGATGTATGCTGCATTATACTGAACTTTACAATCTTATCATTAAATCATGTATAAACTATTATACACCACAAAGCACTAGTTTCCGTTTCATTTAAAACGCCGGACATACTGCTTCTTATTATAGATGAAAGTGATAAACATAAACTGACCAACTGTCACATAACCTTTTAGAATTTTTGTATTTTAAAACGAAAATAATATAATATGTTAATAAACACATAATATAAAATGTTAATAATATTTTTGGTCTGTTCATAAACTACTAAACTGACCGCTCTCAATATAACGCGTTGTGAATTTTTTTTTTTATCTCAATACAATAATATAATTATATCCAATTGATCTATAAATGGAAAGTATAATATTATTTGAATAGAATAGGAAGTGGCTGATGTAGGATAAATGTCAAATCTATTTCATGCCCTTCTGAACAAGAAAAGATTTTATCCAAGGACGAAAGAGAACTGTCAACTGGAGAAAATCACAAATGGAAAATTTTATTTTTAGTTTGAGATATATTTTTTTCCTTCACTGCAATATGCAAGTAACGGTACTTGAATACAGAAGTTATAACTCTTTCAAACATATTTAAAACTTAAAAGATAATAATTTCCTCGTATTGTAAATAACTGCATGAGCGCTTTTTGTAAAAGGGTGATTAGTTCTTGCATCAAGATAGTTATTACAACACGTTACAAAATATTTTGTTCAATCATGTGTGTAACTCATGAACAAATTTGACTTCACTCCATAGAACAGTTCTACAATTGTATATATTTGTTCAAAACACTTCGAATGAATCATAGTCTATTAGAATTTTGTCAATTTTTATAAGAAAATAAGATTTTTTTAGGTTTGTCTAAAGTACGATTCTGAGAATTTTTGTGTAAATGCACTCACGAAATCTACATTAAATATTTTCACAAGCATTTTCGTAACCATGAGAACTTTTTATAACGAAGGGAAAATTCGACACCAAAGAGCTCCGAGTGTTTTTAATTCTTACGTTATTTGAACAAACCGTAATTCTATTTTTAATTTTAAAAGATTAAAACTAACAATATTGTCAAGAAATAAGTCAAACAACGAATAGTACACTTAAACAAAATTCAGTGTATTTCACACAGTTCTATTACAATATTGCAATAATTGCTGATCAAATAAGTTCTCCAGCAGGGTCAATGCATGAGGAAGAACGATGTGTTTCAAATGTATTATTTTAAAATCAGTATAATTATTCTGTTATTAACTATATTTTATAGAAAACAGGGAAAAAAACGCATCAGGGGAAAATGCTTTCTCTTTGAAAGTATTCAGAAATATTATGCACAAAATATTGATCATAAATTCATAATTATATAATTATATATATATATGCTCTGTTTGAAAACTCTTCTCTAATCCGAAATAAATTTGTGTATGATCCGGCATGGAGAGACTATAAAATAATGGAGCATTATATTTATTTATATTTCAACAACATTGTAATATTGAAATAATCAATTTCAATAGTCAACATCAATGTTTAAACTTACATATTTGAGGAGCTTATCCTTTTCTCCAGGTAACTGAAAAGCATTTGGCACAACAGGCAATTTAGTGGAAGCTAAATAAATTTTATTCGTAATGAAACCAGAACCAGGAAAGTGATTCACCTATAAAACAAAAAATAAATCAATATAAATTCACATTAATTTTTATTATAAATAAAAGAATCCTTACTTTTTGATGTGGTTTGAGACTCATCATTTTCTTATGTAATGTTCTGAATGGATAATCATGTGCCCACATAATATCCCAATCAGCTGAATCATTTTGTACTCTTTGGTAATGAAATCGATCTAGAACTTCATAAACGTGTTGTAAATACCCCGAATCTACCTGAAGGGAAGAAAAAGAAGAAAAAAATCCAGTTTTATATACACGTGCCGGAAAAAGGGAGGAAAGGATGAGAAATTATTTAACAAATTCACAGATGGTGCTTAAAAAGTTATAACATTGTAATAGTAAGAGCAGCTTGTTTAGAATTTCTTTCAAATAAATTAATATAGGCTAGTTTAATATAATATTGTTCGAAATAACGTAAGTTGAAGAAGTACAGTATAAGCAATGATGAATCGAGGAATTAACTTCTGAGATTTTCTTTCGTTGGAGCCTTATTGGAGTTACATATATACTGCTCCTACGATTTTAATATACCATTAGACTATCAATTGACATGAACGTTTTATTTTCATATTTTGTATGGTGATAAAACAATATAAAATTATGAATCATTTAAAAGTGTTTTAACCACAAATACGTAATAAAGTGATTGAGGTTTCTGAAGGTTATTAAGCATCTGTATAATTATATATTTTCCTTATTCGCTCTTGTGAATTATCTTATCTAACAAATGAGTATTCATCGGCTTCTTATAGTTACATATAAGCATATTTATTTTGGCAGCAATAAATTATACAATATCAGCATTTCACGTGAAAGGTTTTACAAAATATTAATTAATGAGAACAATAATTGACATCCTCGTCCCTTGTCGAGTAACGAGTATTCAATATCCGATACAAGAAAATCTAAAATTTAGTCAATGTTAGAGGTAATATACCTTTCTCCCATAAACTACATATTTTGGCTTTTTCCAGCATCCAGTCTTCAACTCATTCATAGTAGTAAAATAATTGGGCGCTAATCCACTATAATGTTTTTGCATTCGGTGCAATTCGTAAAAATTAAGTAACGTAAGCACTATCCCACACGACAAAATCGTCATTGCTAATACCATCGTCCGATTTCCAGGCACTAGAACAAACCTCCAAAATTTGGAAGCCATCGTTAAAAGCACACACTGAAACTTCCACTACTCCTAAAGGCACTGCACACACATGCACGAACTAACGAGGGAAAAATATTTAAATTACCTAATAAGCAAAAAGTGAAATCAACGTTGAAGTATACGCAAGAAAGAATATAATAAGAACGCGGGACTTTGGTACTAAACTGACATAATATGAATTTAAAAGTCTTTCACTTTTTTTCTTCGAACTAGTTGATTAGGTCATCGCTCCATTTATATTGTGGCCCACTTGCAACGTGCAAAGGACGGAGAATGACCAGAAGAACTAAAATATACGTTTAGTACGTTCAATGTATGGAAGCCGTCTGAAGGTATAATCATGCTTTTGCTTTTTTAGAGGTTACCTTGATTGGTTAGTTGTGTGCGCATACGTATATAATAGTGGGCAGTGCTACGATATATATTTTCTTGGCGGGAAAGGGAATATAAAACGTGTTCAGTGGAGTGTGGAAGATATATAATGGATATATAATAATATGGAATGTATAGTAATTCATTGTAGCATTATTACCCAAGAGAGTACAAATTTTTTGAAGTTGACTTGTTCACGAATGATAAATAGACTGTCACGGTGTCCCCCCATACCCAGAAGTAATAAATTATGAATCAAATAATATTATGGCGAGATTATTTGCTCGTCAAATCATTAGGAAAAGTAATGTATCATTCAATAAATAATAAATTTTATTATGGAAAGTGGGCTGACATTTAATATTCTGCTTTCTTCAAAAACCAGATTTCCACACGATTATCCAGGAAAATGAGCGAACTTTTGAGTTTCAGAGTTATCAATATGTCAGCAGAAAGTTTTACAGGGAACTGAGAATTTTCAAATAATGAAGAAGTAGAGTTATCATCTCTTCTACAGTTTTCTAAAGTTAATAGGGAACTGACAGTTTCTTTTACTAATCCATAAAATGCTTCAATTTTACCTTCGAGAATGAAGGAAATTCTGAGAATTTGTAACCAGCAGGGGTGACGAGGCCTTCTTATTTTATCCTTCCAGATCTCCGTGGTCATGGCTCATGTTACAATGTTATGAAAGAATGTTCACTTTGCAACATTTTGAAAAACAGCTCTTAAAGTTTCATTTATTTTATCGAAAAGATACTCATGCTGAGGTTACCTAGCTGATAAATCTATTTTTAACAGTATTTCATTTTCATGCTTACAGGCTCTTGTAGCTTCTATGCTGTACTTCTTTAATA
>JAQIWE010002128.1:0-13904 GCA_034698565.1 Campodea plusiochaeta | reverse complement strand
GTTGAATAAAAATTACCATTAGTGATTGGTTGAGATCTTGAGAAAAAAGGGAACCATAATCACGAGTGAAATTCTCAGCACAATCAAATTTATTCTCTATTAGTTATTTATAACTAATATAGTTTCAACAATATAGCTAGTAAATGCTGAAAAGGAGATTGATGATTTCTACCCAATTTTTTTATTTTGATTCCTCCTATAAAAAATTTCCCCACGAAAAGTAACTTTCCAGTTTAGAACACAGAAAAAAGTATAATACAAAACCTCAGAATTTATTATCTACAAAGTACGCTACCAGAATGATCAGATATGTGCAACATAAATGTTAAATTACATTTAGTAGTGGTAGCGAATCTATATAACCGAAATAAACCAGCAGAAATAGTTGTATACTATTTTACAAGGTGGAAAAAAGAAAAAAGAAACTTTTCACAGTAAATAGAAATAATACAGAGGAATGTTCACTTGGTGCTATTTGACATCTTTTTAATTCGCGTTGTTTCGCAGAGAAAGTGTTTTCCACCTAAATTATAATTATCCTAGCACTATTGCACATAGGATATCAAGTATTTTTGCCAAATTATTATTTTATCATTATTATCTGATTATATTTCGATAAACATCCCGATAACAAAATTTCTCAGTATAACTTTCACTAGAAAATATTAGACCACTATACTAAGGAAATACATCGAAGAATTTGTAATTCCAACCTCCTAAGGTCGTATATCTTTTCCTGCTGCCAAGTTTTCTTTGTTTTGAAATCCCTTGTGCTCAAGTGTATTATCACAGCACTACTATACACGAATAGATTATCTACTACTACTACACTACGCCAAAGTATCGTTCACAGATACTTCTTCCTCGAAAAGTAGGGTAATACGGTGGAAGGTTACATGGAAATAATCAACATAGTAAGTCACCAAGAAAAAAGTATTGGGGTCTTCGTCTCTCTTTGGCTCTAAACAATAAACTGTTCTTTCAAGCATATGGAAATAAGGAATTAGGAAGAAGGTTTATATGAAGGATGTCATTTTTTTTTCAAAGAGGTACAAGGAGGTTTTCAAATAATAGATTTTCTTTTCTTTTTCCATCCTTTATTATATAAACAGAAAATTAAGTCGCAAAAGGATTTAATATTTCTGCCTGAAGAGAAAATAGAAGATTAGGAAAACAGAATAAAAGTAAAACTTATTATTGTTTATAAATGGAAATAGTTCAAATAATGAGGTCCAGAGAAAACATCTATTCACGATCAGCGCATTAGATGAAAATGAATTTTAAATTTAACAAGTCGAAAATACTATTATAATTTGAATGTTATTTCAGTTTTTTTATATTAAACATATTATTTTAAAAGAGAGTTATTTTCTGTAAATCATCCTGATTGCATATGCAACCTATGTGTGGCAATTGTTAAGCGGGTTATATACATTTGGGAGTAGAAGTAGGCAAGCAGTTACCGTGATCCTTTTCTATGCAAAACAATATTTTGTGAAAAAGATTATTATCATTACACTGTCTCAAATTTTATTTCATCTAAACAATATTGGAGATGCAACATTGAGCAAATCTCTGAATTTACTCGATTTTCTTCTATTTCTCGAAGTGTGAAATGCCTGAAATATGTGAAATTATCTAAATAAACTATTTTTACTAAGATTTCTTGACGTAGGTAGTTCCATCTCACGATTGTCCTTCTAAAATAAGAACAGTATATTTCAACCCTTGAGATTGCTGCACGGATTGGCTGCACCCCAAACCACATGGTTTTCGAGTCAATCAGAGTAGGCTAGTGGAAGAATATTTCTTTGGTTCTAACTTCTGATGCTGTTCGTTGGCAAATGCATGTTGATTTATACATTGTGATTAGGTTATTTGTGAAAATTGAGTAATTAAACACCAATATTTTATTTCTGTAACATTTCGACGTTTATGCAACAGTCATTTTCAAACATACATAAACGTCGAAATATTACAAAAAGAAAATATTGGTCTTTAAATTCTCCATTTTCATAAATAACCTGATCAAAATGTTCCAGAGATCTTTGAGCTACAATTCCATATATACATTGTCTATTCTGCATATAATCTGGAATGCACATTCTGATTATATTAATTAAATGCAATATTATTACAATGTTTTTATTTGGCCTTATTGACAAGTTACTGAATAAAAACCTATTGATACCATATTTTGAATTACTACGAACATTATTGTTCAAGACACAAGTCAATACTGTATTCTAGCTGAACATACAATCTATATGTCTTCTGAGACGTATTCACTCATGTTCTAAAGCGAGTGTTTTACGTAATTAAATCCGAATAAAAGCAGCAATTTCCGTCAATATGTTATTTATTATGTGATAAATATTATTGTAAAATCTAAAGGTTTAATTTCTCCTGTGATATTTTCTCACGCGAACTGAGAAGCCACCATAGAAGGTTAATTTTGTACTGTATTGTATACTGCATTGAGAATTAGTATCATATATCAGGAATTTCAATTATTATTAACATTCTTTAAACAAATAATATTATGTCCATTTCATCTCCCCCTTTCATTGTTTTCTACATTTTTTTCACCTTCTAAGATGTAAAAAAATTAGAGACAATAAGCATTATACTTATTTCAAACGTTACAAATTATTAAATGAACTGAACGTATAGAAATCCAGTTAGTCCATTAGTCCCTTCATTATATTTTACGCATTATAGTGTTAAATAGCTGTTTCTTTATTATTTATATAACATGAAAGTAAAAAGACCAATGAAAATGCACTGAAGTACAATATAATGATATATCTGTACAAGGATGTATATTGCATAAGTATAAAACGATTATTTCTGGAAATATAATTTATTATATATTCAAATATATAACCCTGAATAATTTTTTAGGTTACATAGCAATGATATGGATAAAGTTAAATTATAAATCGATAATTTACCCACAAAACGAAATATTAATCAATTTGAGTAAATTAGGGCATTGCGCAGGATCACTCGATAAATCTATGTAATACTATTGATTTTGTTGTAGATTTGAACTTAACATGACAAAATGAAAATAAAGAGGAAGAGGTCGTGAATGAATATTTGAATAGAAATCACTCCAGAGGTATTTCCTCCTGACCTACATGTACACTATAGTTTTTTCAAACAGTCCTACTAGGTACGGAAGCACTTGACACAAACAGCAAATTAAAGAGAATATATGAGAAAGGACTTGATGGATTATGGCAAGTTCGTTTAGGTTAACAAATAAATTAAGGAATTTTTTGTATGGTTTTGGTGTAAATAATAACAGTGGTCACTTGTGAAGTGTATGTTTGAAAGTGGATAATATTATTGTCTTACTTTAACATATTATTTTTGCCTTTCGTTATAAATATCCTTTGTCAGATTTATTGTACGTAAATAGTTTTTCAGAATAAAAAGGACTTTGTTTTCTCTGTACGATGTTAAAAAAATAGATTATTATTAAATCAAGAAGAAATAAAGGTTTCAATCTGTGGTAAAAACACAATATTCTTAATAAGGAAATAACCTATTAAATATTAGGAGATATTTGTAGTATAATAATGTATTGTTAACCTTAAAAAACTTGAAACTAACATTTAAGTTCATACAGAAACGACCGTAATATTGCACAATATAATCTCCAATGAATGATGTATCAGTGTTTCCCAATACTTTCAATTAACCATGCTGGACAGTTACAGTTACCTGAAAAGAAATAACATGAATTATTATTCTTTTTGTTCTGAACTATGTACACTAATGATATAAAGTACTTCAACCTTACCGAAAAAATGAAGATACAACTTTGAGATATTACAGAGTATACTTATACGTTAAAACGACTGGCTCATTCAACTATATACTTTAGTTCTTTTTTAAACTAGTTTTTGTCACGCAGCTAGGGAAACAGTCATAACATTTTCTGCAATATTTACTTCCTTGATTTCTTTCTGTGCTGCTGCTTGTTTTCACGTAATTTTTTGTTCTAAAAGAAATCCCATATACTGTAGAATAATAACAGGTCAACGTAACATTACTGTTAATAATCATCCTTATATACAGGCAGCACACTGCAGCATATAATATCTACAGAACTATATTTTTCATCAAATGTTGTTGAATTTTGTGAATGTATGGTATCATTATTATTATATTACTTAAAACAATGAAGCATGAATAATATTTATCACAGAATAAATATAGATTCCACCAATTAAGTGCAGTTGTGTAAAGAAAAGGAGCGTTTGGCAGTTTTTCTGAAATGAATATATTTCTTAAGCTTTTTCATTTTCCTTACAAGCAGTAAGAAAAAGTATAAGGAAGTACTTCAATTTTCCTTGTTCCTTCACGACCTGGTACCAAAACTTCTATAAGGAAGAAACAGCAAGGTACTTACTAAGTGTCTTCCAAACCATTATCCATGTAATCATCACCCATTCACACAACACACACAAAGAGAGTGATTTTTCCATTTTCTATTAATTTGAAAAATATAATCAAATGCCACTACATCAACAAGCAGTATAGTGTGTATTATGATTAGGTTATAAACTGCCATTAAAACAGGGTTTTATTATAATATTTTCACATTTTTCATCAATCACTAATTTGCATCTATTCCTTTTTCATGGTTCAATAATTATAAATAATCGATTTTCGATTTCAATATACTCTATGTAATCAATATTTTATCTCTGATTTCGTCATTATTAGTTACGATATGTTTTAGTGTTTACCAACATTAAAATGCTTTCTCTACATCAATAAAAAAATTCATTTCATGCAAAAAAAAATACCATAAATTAAAACGTCATGCTAATTGGAGCTCACTTCCTTATGTTTCTTGCTTTGAAATCTCTGTTTTGGCAAATCTGCTCTTTCCCACATCTCTTTATTGCTTTTATTGACCCCCAAAACCTCATTTTCTCATTCCCAATCATCTCTCCCTATTTCCATTACATTTCTCTCTCTCTTCCATATTATCCCTCTCACAACTTATTCTTTCATCTCTCTCTTTCTTTTTCTCTAATTCAAATCGTCCTTGATGCTTTTTTGTTTTTGTGTGAGAATGAAGCCTTGACTTCTGGTAAGGTATTAATTTGAACAGATGAAACGATTGGAGACTTCATCTTTGGTTTAATAAGGTCATTTATTGACTACTGTGCCAAATTTATTTTCCACTTGATTGCTTTCTTTTTACTTATTTCTTTCTTTTCCTCTTTTGTTATCGCTCATCAAATTTATATGTTGAGTTGGATTCGACCAACTATTCTTCCATTTTCTTTGGCAGCATCAAAAGAACACCAAGTAAATGATTTATAAATAAATCTATTTATTCCTCCTTTGTTACTATAATGCAAATGCATAGATAAGTTGTTTCAATCCAATATTCGAATGTGTTATGGAAATTTTGGTTGTTTATCTGTTGGTTTAATAACAAACTTATAGTTTTAATACTACACCAACGCACAGAAAGTAGATGACCATCTATATTATGGCGGTTTTTCAGGGTCGTTACTTCGAACTTTAGAACTTTTGTCGTATTGTCAGCAAATTTGGAAGGTTATCTTAAAAATTAATTCTCGATTTAACGATTTCGATATATGACTGCTACGACTTTGAAGAAAACCAGTCTTAAAGCAATCGAAATTTTTAAGATGATACACACACAAGATTACTTTACTATTGCCGTAAATTTCTTTTTGAAAATAATAATAGTACTCAATGATAAAAATCCATTTTTTAGACTACCAATCTAATGATCAGTGTAATTGTACTTAAATGGTATCGTACTGTTTTGTTAGTAAGTAAACATCATCGACGGCAATACTAGAAAATCTTTCATGTTTTATCGATCATAACTAGCTACAGCGGAACATCCCCCTTAGTAAACAAATTATACATGTTTTACAAGTTAAAGACCACATTTGCTTACATAGAAGTCAGTAATGCGGAAATGCATTTCATACTCTGCAGAACCTTCTTCCGCCACGAAAGAGACTACCGCTTTCCTTAAGAAAATTTTAATGACAGTAATGACGAAGCTTAAAGTAAACGTATTCATATACTTGTAATGAAAGTGTAGAGTGAAAGGTGTTTTATGTTAACCATTGAAATGGAAGATGGGTTTATAGTAGATTACACATCGACAGCATTAAATTCTAAAATGAAAGATGCACTTGTGAAATTGAAAGTATACAGCTACATTCTATACACATCATTTTCTGATTTACTACAGTCATTAACATTCTTAATGTTCTTATCACAATCTTCATATACATCGATTAACCTACTCTGGCAAATCAAATACTTATGGAAAGATACATCAACTCTTCTAGATGAATTAGAAATCATTATTCCTCAATATAGATAGTGCTTTGCAAGTAAATGTTTGTGTTCTCGGAAACCTCAAACACCTGTAATTTTCCATTTGAACTGTTTTGTAAGTAGAAGGTAGTGTAGAAAAGTTGTTTTGATCGTGGAAACAGTTGAAAAGGAGAGAATAAGCAAATAGTAGGGTACGTGCAGAGCTTTCTCTATTGGTTGAGCTTCTTATCGATTCTAAAGCCTCATTGGATTTTTCCTCTTCCACATTCTCTGTGGTTTCAACCCTTTGTCTTCATCATTATTTGAGAGGGAACTTTCACACCAATAATCCCATACTTAAAGTTAAACTTAACTTAACTTTAAGTACACGGTGCGGTTAAGAGTTTCTCAAGAAGCTTTACATACTCCAACTTGACCTTCAAATATATACAGTATGACTCATGGTAATTCCACACCACATAGTACTGTGATGTTTTGTCATTTGGAAAAACTGCATTCTGGTTTGCTCAACTTTTTATTTCCTTGTTGCTGGAAAGAAATAGAAGGAATTTGCATTAGTCTGTGATATATAATTTCATTATTTCTATTTAAAGTTTTAAATTTAGTATTTTTTTTCATTCCATATTATTTTACGAACCACACAGTACTGATCTGATAACGATAACGGTTATACTTGCATGGTGCAAAAAGGGAATTAATTCAATTCATAAAATAAAATGATCATAAAGTTAGTTATACTATATACTGATTGTTAAAATAATATATACAGTAGATGAACTTTGAAGATAATCGACAATATAATTATATTTAAGAAATTTACTTCGATAGAATATTATTTAATTTAACGTTAACATTATGAAATAAGGCTTTATCTAGATAGATAATGACAAATTGCGTCATCTAATACAAATACTGTAATTTCCATATTTAAATATTTCTTCAAGTTTTATGTTATTATAAATAAGATATTTAAACTTTGTAATTGTTCCGTGTATGCATCCTATTGAATAATTCAGTGTAAAAAAAAATATTTTATATTATTTATTCCATCAGTCAGTAAATGAAAGAGTGATATAAATATATCCTTTTATATAATTTATTCATAAGCTAATGAAACTTTATGATGTGTGTATAATTAAGCAGAGCAGACGTTGAATAGAGTATTATGCTGGTTTTACTGTAATACAACATTTTATGGAAATGAGAAAAGTTATTTACAATTCATTCCAATATTAATTACAAATTTGCATTTGCAAATATGATTGTTCACAGCATATATACAAACAAAAATAACGGATTACAAAATATAGAAATATGCTTACTGATGTTTGCTGTTAACAATATTTCAGCTTTGATATGAATAAGTGAAATTGGCACAGGAAAGTGTGGGGTTTGTTGTAACG
Source organism: Campodea plusiochaeta (assembly GCA_034698565.1). NCBI lineage: Eukaryota > Metazoa > Arthropoda > Diplura > Rhabdura > Campodeidae > Campodea > Campodea plusiochaeta. The sequence continues at coordinate 6,147 of JAQIWE010002128.1, read as the reverse complement.
AAAATATCTTATTGTTATAGCTCTCTTTTCTTTCAATGAATAAACTAATCAAGCAGCATTTTATGCAATGAATGTTTTCAGTCGGCAAATTTTAAGGAAAAAAATAATCAATTCAAATTAGAATTTTATATTACACAAAAATTTTCGAATGAACGTCAGAGATAGCAGGGTTTCTTGTAAAACTATTGAAACAAACAACAATAAATTTGTATGTATTGAGCATGTGTGAATTCTTTCCTCCAAATTACTGCTAATATTATAACTTTTCTTACAGTTCTTTTCGAGATTTTAAATTAGTTGAACTGAAATTAATTAAAATTTCGTTACAATAGGGGGAATCAATATTTAAAAGAAGAAGTTCTAATTGAAATTTATTTGAAGCACTCTGGAAATTCAAAAATTATTTCAAAATGGTATTAAAAAGAGAAAAAAAATCTAATATAAAAACAACAATAGAAAGAGAGGCATATACGTACATCAACAAAAAAGCTAGTTTACAGTTTCAGTCAGTACAGTCTTTCTGCATACACTTTTAATTTCTTTTATCAGAATATAATTACATAGACTTCAGATAGAACGTGAAAGGAAGTGCAGTAGAACGATTTCCCTTCTTCTTTTCGAAACTTTCTATTTAACGAAAAGTTTGACTTCCTAATTTCATTTGTCACTCTTTCGAAACCGAGAAATCAAACTCCTCCTCTTTTTAATCGATAACAATAAGATGAAACTTTTCACATGTATCTATTACATAATTTGAAAGTTTATAGTTCAGGACTTACACTTCATTAACTGAACAAGTCAAATTTTAGGTATTATTTCACAGTTAAATTACTCGACCGATCAAGCAAACGTAAATATCACGAGATATTCTATTACAATTTCTCTATTCAATATGTCTCTTTAGATAAAACTTCCAAATAAAAAAGTCTCTGGACTAGTTTCGATATCATTTATCATCATTAATAACAAATACAAAATGTAGAACAGATTTAAAACTCTTTTTTTTTTAAATTATACTCTGCTTGATTACATCACTGAATTTAGGAAGATACGGAATTCGGAAACAACATTCTGTGCTTAAAGAAGACAGTCTTGTCTATGAAAATAACTATAGCACGGTACGATGTTTACAACAAAGTGCACTTTCACGAGCCTTTCCTTCACTTTTCCAAAATCAATTGCACGTTTCTGGAAAAATCGAACTGATATATTACATTGAACCTACAGTACCAGCACGACTTACTAAAGTATTAGAACCTCGGAACAATAAAATGGTTGCAACTTCAGGACTGTTACCACTTACGTTTGACCGTAGTTATGTTGAAGAGCTTGCGAAATAATTCATTATTACCCACCACAGTACAGATGAAACCAACAATTGTATGTAAAAAAAATTACCTGTTCAAGATAGAAATATCGGAACAGATTCTGAAACAATAAGCATAAACACCAATCTAACATCTAATGTTATGATTGAAGGTATTGATAGTCCAAAATCAGTCGATATCGACAAAAAAAAAACAAGATTACATAATAATTTAAGATTATAGGAGTAAACAATCAAACCAGCAGACAGAATTATTCTCCAAAATCTCAACCAAGAATATTCAGCAGGGTTAGAAAGCATTCGGAATATTTTCAAAACTATTTATGGAAAGTTTTAAACTATTGGCGAAGGATCATTGTGCACTAATGTTCACAATACTTGGTATTTCAATTTGATTAAGTTATATAATATTGTATTGTATTGTTGGCTTTCGGGTTAGAAAATATTTGCATTTTTACAATAAAGTTCTGTAATGTACGTGAAAGTGTCTTTTTGAAAGAAATATGGACTTTCTATCGTTTTTATCGTTTGATGTGTGCAGTAACGCGTATTCAATTCGTAGGTTGTGTCCCAAAGAAAATTTTGTTAGCACAGAAATAACCTGTAAGGGAATAAGATTTTCCTCTTTTGAAACTTTTCTCAAAGAAGATGATTTTTTATTGCTCTATTTTAAGTAACAATACTTTTTGTTCAATCAGTTGTTCGTCGAGAATTTTCCTGTTTCCTCTGAGAAAGAAGTCATTTTGTTAACACCTTAATATAAACAGTCTCGAGCTGTTCAATAAGTTTTGTCAAAGTTCATAGTGGTTAAAGGGTTACCTGCAGCTAAATCGACTTTTCTGATATTATAACATAATATTAGTCTTCTTGATATAAATAATTCATATTATTTTTCTTACCTCCCAAACATCGCCGGTTTTGGAGATGCTGTAAAATAAGCTGTAAGGTAGCGGAGCAAGCGTGGCCGAAAACGAGACAACTGCTGCTGTTATGTGAATAAAATGAACACAGGAGTTGATAAATGCACTCCCTGTGTTAAAAGATAGGGAAAACATAACTTTTTGTCTGATTCGGTGCTCAAAGACTTCTTGGTAGACATTTCTGAATTTTTGTAGTGTGTTTGACATCTAACTGAAGTAAAATGTACTGAATTTCCAGATCTCTAACTTCAAAAATTAAATTAAATTTTTTTATAACAACATGAATAACATCACGGAAAACTTCTAAAAAGAACACGATGACACAAAGGGACTTTTAAGTGGTCCGATATTTAAAATTTGGAAATATTTTTTACCATCATAAATGTCAAAGTATGTATTAGCTTTCAGAGTTAGTAGCATTCATTTACCTCATTTCATTGCAGAGTATCAGTCTTTTTATTCTTTACCATACTCACTGCCCCACCCTTCGAGAAACGAAAATTCATTGCTGATACAAATACATCTGTATTTCAAATTCAGGAAATTAGGAAATAGGAATAGTATCAATGATCTAAAATTATAATGACGAAGCAAGTAAATACCCAATCAGATTATTATAGTGGCATATAACTTAAAATAATAACCATAGTGATACTGAGTATTAAGCATTTTAATTTTGGAATGTTTCATATTATGGATTTTTCCACGAAAATTCTGGATATAGGGAAATAAAGATTGGTAAAAAATGAAGAAATGAAATAACCCCGAAAAGTTTTATACTTCCACTGTGGAAACTGTTAATTTATTTTAAATTGTCGGCGAAGAAAAATAGTATTTCGAGACCGATATTGTCATTTTCTTTCAGTGCTATATATTTGTTGTCATCTTCTTAAACGTAATCTCAAAGTAATGTATAAAAAGTAATAGAGTTGACAAAATCAATAACAAATTTCCATTCTTTAATAAGATCATGACAGGAAAGATGATATCTTATTATTCAAATTTTTTTATATTTTCAGAGTATTTGAAGAATATATAATAAGATCTGAATGGAAATTTCAGGGAACTGATTGTAAGGAGAAAGGATGGATATATATACATAATCATCTCTATAGAATCATACAGTACCTCTGCTTATAGGGATAAAAGAGGATATTCTATTCTGGCTAATGAGTAATTGACCTTAAATTAAATTCTCTTAACACAAATGACACGACAATATCATTTTTATGTGCAACAGGAAGAAGGTCAATTACTTTGTGAAAAATGTTACTATTTTCAACCAATTGCATTGAAAGTTCAACGTTAATACGTTAACTGAAAGGTCACTGCTGAATAAATTATGTTACTTTTCTGCAGTTCTCCGTGATGAAAAAACTGCTAGTGTAAACACTATATATTACATCTGTCACATACTAGTTTGGAAATTTTCTATATATTAATATAATTAGTTTAATTTATTTTGAGAAGACTGTTGTGCAGATATTAACTTAATTATTTTAGTAATTGAGGAAGAAAGAAGAATTCCATCTATACCTTCACTAAATAATTTAAAATTATTTTGAAACTTGTGTATAGAGAAGATACAGAACATAAAATTCTTTAAATTAAAACACAAATCATGAAAGTATGGTTATTTACCAATATTATGATTTAGCAATAAAAAACATTTCAATTGATTTAGACCTTGACCGAGGACATAATTAACCCTGGCATCAAGTAAAATAAGATGGATTGACTGCAGAATATATTCATTCCTGGGCATCATCTGTTTTTATACTGCTATATTCAAATTTCGAAAACTCGTAAAACATTCCAAACATCAAGACCCCTTAAGCCTTTGTTTCAAATGAGTGGAAAGGCATTTCTAGAATGACAAATATCGTAAAATGGCAGTTATACAGTATAAGTCATGAATTTATTTTCAAAATTTATGTTTTATTAATTATGCCAAATTTCATTATTTTGTTGTTATTTAATTGTCCATCTTTCTCACAAAAAGGTTCTTCCAATGTAGTCTACTGTTTAAGTTCATTACTACACCAGTCCTGAGACATGGTACTTTCGGTCTAATGTAAAATGTTTAAAACTAAAGGGTTATTTATTTCGAAGTACATGTAGGATGTCTACTGTCCTACTCGCAACTAATAAAGTTACTCAACTCATCTCATTAAAATTATATTTTACTTCAAAAATAAACTCTACTATGATAATTCATTTAAAAATAAAACATGAAAGAACTAAACCAGAATATCATAATTACTTTAACATAATATTATTTATAGGTTTCATAACAAAATACATAAAAAAACATTATATTTCTTATGAAGTTTCCTTCCAAAATATGATTCATAACACCTCTTATTCCTAAGAGAGGAGTTACTAAAGGGACTTCCCTCTGTAGGCCAGGGCTCCTGGATTATTCAACAAAAGAGGAAAGAATGAGAGCATCATCGGTTTATGAATGCCCCATTTCCTCCAGATAAAAGTGTTCAACCAGCACTCCATTCTCTACCAATTTTTTTGTCACTCTAAAATAAGTTTTGTTTGAAAAATCTGTCATGGTGGATGAGAAGTGGAGAGAATAGGTTTGTTTCCATCGTTGAGATGTTTTCCATTTTCATACAGAAATACATTCGCCTTTTATTTTTCCCACGAGGATTGGTCTTTTTGGAAGTTGGAGTAATCCTCTTTGGATAAATATAGCTTTCACTTAGCCAATCACAAGATAAACAAACTTTTCTACTTTGATTTATCCCATTCAACTCTATCCTTTTATTTTAGTGAGTGAAATGCTTTAAATTTCGGCATCTTTCGAAGGTTTCTCAAAATAATGTGAGAATAGAAGGTAGGTCAGGAAGTATGACAGCTTTTAAAGTTGCCGAAGAGCCTCATCGGTCAGGCCACAATTGCATATAGAACTGTAATGGGGAAGGTCATCTCACTTCGAGTTGGAATTTAACACTGTAGTTTCGAAGTTGCCCTGAATTAATAAAATGAAACATTTATCACCTTTACGATTCTATAATTCAGGAATCTGTCATAGTGAATGTAGGTCTCCATATTTATAGTAGAACAGAGAGAATGTCAGGAAGCTTTGACATTTATGAATAATTTGAAAGACATTATCTTGTGATTAACATGTACAGTTAGTATACAGTGACAATTATGAGTATGCAATGTGGTTATTGAGTTGTTATATAATTCAAAATACTGCATCAACTGAGTCAACAGCATTGAAGGTCATTCGAAATGTTTATAGACAATATTAAAGCAATGCTTTTTGTTTTAATAACATTATGTATGAATTCATATAAACTGCAGTCTTTTAAGCATTATATTCTCTAATAAGCACATGTGGCATGTATAGCTTGAAAATTTTGTAAGTTTTATCTAAAAACATGGGCATGTTTCCAAAAATATCGTAACTTTTTGTCATATATGATGCATGATCTTCCCAAAAAGCTATTCGTATAAAAGCAAGACGACCATTACTTCGCTGTTGAACACAAAACGCATATGACGATATTATTTCCTGCTGTGATGTTGCAGATATTACGAGAATATACTATCTAACAGTTCAACGAACTTAGAGTCTACTACTACCGTCTGATACAAAAACAACACAATGTAATTAGTGCTGGGGATACAAGCCTACCAAAATATATCAGATACAATACTTATATGCCTTTATAATTTTTTTTGTACAATTTAATAGGACATTAACGGGAAAAAATAAGAAGTCGTTACTGTGGATCATTTTAGGTATCAATCGTTATTAAATTCATTTAAGTAACCTAATTTACTTTCATAACCGTGAAAATATTTGAGTGCAAAATAATAGAAAATTGACATACTGTGATATCAAATTTTCAATAATAATGTAGTTTTGAAATATTT
>JAQIWE010002127.1:0-13907 GCA_034698565.1 Campodea plusiochaeta | reverse complement strand
GAAAGTCAAAGAATTTAAACAGGCTAACAAGGGATTATCAGTTGGCGGTTGTCAGAAACACCCTTGATGGGTTAAACCAGGGTTAGAATTTCATTTTTTCAAGCACTAGCCACTGAGGCTAGTAAATTCTGAAAGTTACTAGTCGAAGAATAAGTTTAGTAGCCAATAACTTTAATAGTCTACAGTTTTGTTGAATAAAAATAACTCAATTTTTCTGTCATTCTGTCTGTTTTCAAACTGCTCAACTGGTTTTCCCATAGAATTGAAAGTTGGTAGTATGTTTTTTTAACATTTGAATGAACCTATATTTTATATTGATCATTGATAAACCAACAATATTGAATTTAGCAGTAATGTTGCGTCTTTAAGAGCATCGCGGGAATGAAAACGTGTCAGTGATGATGTGGACCAATAATATTGAGTTTAGTAGCGATTACGCGTCTTTAAATACATCGCGGGAAGCTGATGTGTCAGCGATGATGTGGACCAATATAATATTGACTTTAGTAGTGATAAAAGGCCTTTTAATACTACATCGGTCGCTGATGGTCGTAATTTTTTTTAATATGTACTAGCCCAGTTGGCTAGTAGAATTTTGATTTCAGTAGCCAAAAACGAAATCTAGTAGTCTAAGGCTACCAGGCTACTGCGAAATTCGAACGCTGGGTTAAACGGTTAGAGTTCTTATGATTGAAAATACAGTATATAGCCTACAACAAACTTTTTCTGTATAGTTTAAAATTTGATCAATTTTAATTTTTAGTTGTATTATCATTTTGTACAGTATTCCTATTCATAGTTTAACTGTAGAATTAAATTTATGTTAGAAAAAACATTTGTTATTCATACAGTCTGTTTCTTTAGGACTATTTTGAATATGTTTACTGTATATTATAGGCAAAATTTGACAACAGAGCAATAGTAATTAATGCCAGTATCATCCAATTATTATAAATTATAAAAATAATAGAAGATGAAGGAATCTTTTATTTTTTAACTTAGAGAAGATATACCATACTTTACTTTACCGTAACGACGTTCTGTATTTCCAATTAATAAAGTTATAGAACTTCGATATGGATTACATTTGAAATTATGCTCCAAGTTTCTTCCAGTAGGCTATTATTAATCACCTTGCAAATACAATGAATTGTATAAATGATCTCTTGTTGAAAAAGAACTAATGAGTTTGGGTGCCAAATTACCCAAAAGTTTTTGTGTTTGAAATAAAATTAAGATGATGAAGATCCAACTGCATATTTCTCACACAGTTAGTATGGCTCATAAAGTCATAATTCACATAAAAAAGTGATTTCATATTCTTAACCATTAGATGCTAGTAAAAGCAACAAACCATTTAAAAAGTTATAAAAATAAAATGACCTGTAGTTTAAACTTGAAAGTACATTTCTGTGAATGTGTTTGTGATTTGTTTTTCTATTTGTTTTCTCAGGCAAATTGGTCCAATTAGGTGTTCTATCGTTACGTGAGAATAAACTACAGTACCTGCCTGATAACTTAGGAGATTGTAAAGAACTTCATGTCTTGGATGTCTCAGGAAATAGGTAAGAATCATGTATTTCAGTTTTCTATTATCATTTAAATGTAATGGAATATTATATCTATTTATAGATCTATTTATTTTAGCTCATTGATTGAGTTTAAGAGCATAAACTGAAGTTAAGGTCTTCGAAGGTTATATGATTACAGAGTTAGTCTTAGTCTTCCATTGGAGATAAGTTTATAAACAAAAATTATTAGTAATCATTAAATTATCAGAAACATTCGAAATACAGTAGAAAAAAGAAAGATCCTGTTGTAAAGATAATTTTTTTTTTGCTTTCATTTGCGAAGTTTTTCTACGTTTCTGTGTAATCTAGTCAGTGCTTAATTATTTAGTCTGATGTATTAAAATAGAATTTATTTGAAAGTTCAGAAGTTGGTAAAAAAGTACTTCAATCTGCATACAACAGAATTAAAAACTACAGTATTAGGATATATAAACTATCCCGTCTTCTAATGTAATGGATTTATATCAGGACATATTTAAAATATAACTGTCACATGTGATACTAAAAATTGTTCTCATTCCCATGATTTCCTCCAGGCTCCAGTACTTGCCATATGCCCTAACGAAGCTTAACTTAAAAGCAGTGTGGCTGTCTGAAAACCAAGCTCAACCTATGTTAAAGTTCCAAACAGATTACGATGAACGAACAGGAGAACAAGTCCTAACGTGTTTCCTATTACCACAACTAGAGTACCATCCTGATAGGCCAGGTAAGGTTTAGATTTAAAAGTGGGAATTTATTGTATTAACGTTCGTTTTGAATTAATGTTGTAGTTGACGTTGTAGAATTATGAGTGTTTTGGAAATTAGTTTTAAACCTAATAGCCTAGTGTAATTAAACAAAACGTTATAATAATTTGAAAGTAGTTCAGTCAAAGTCAAGTGATAAATTATGTCTGCAATTTTGTAATTTATGTACTTGTACTTCTTAACGTGTTAAATGTGTCTTAAATCTCATGGCAATACTTCAATCGTAAGCATTTTATTGAGATTAACTTTTATCAGTTTAAAAAATATGACTTTGTAAATGTTGCCGATTAAATTAAGGAATGGATTGCAGTCGTTTACAAACATTTATTAACATTTTTATAGATGAATCTAAATGAGTAATTTAGTATATTTATCTGATTTTGGTAGGTCATTAAAAGTAAAGTTTAGAAAATAACATTTAGTAAAAATCGTTTAAAATATTTTTCTTTTTTTAGAAAAACAAGCAATAAATAGACTAACAATTAACATTTCGCTAACATACCATAGTTTCGCTACTAACATTATTATTTTACTAGTGGCTGGGTCTCGAAGAGAACTAATTTTCTATCAACTCTTCATAATAATTTAAAATGTTCAAAGTTCTTGGAAAGTCTGAAAGTGCCAGATTCTAAATTCGGAGGTTAGATAAACTGTACGTTGAATTTTACAAAAGAAGTTTTTAGCCTATCATATTGCCTTGTAATGTTCAAATCATTGCTCTTTAATGATAAACCTGTAGAGTAATTGTTTTATTAGCATAATTTTTTTTTATGCATTAGTATTTCCTAAAAGATCTAGCCTATATTTGAACTTTTAACATTAATTGGTCACTGTCAATAAATATAAAATTCATATTGAAGATAATTATGTACGTAATAAATATGCCTAATACTACAGTATTTCTGGCACTTTCAAGGCGAAACCTTTATCATTGTGTAACTAACAAACTGTCAGTATTTCTCTATGTAAACGTTTTCAGACAACTATTTAAATCGATCGATCTATGAAACTATGCCTCCCAAACTTCTCCAGAATCTATAATTTGCATGGCACAAAGAATGGGAGTTTATGTTGCTATTTCTTGCTATTTCTTGTGGTCTGGGCATACACTGTGAATAATTGAAATGAGTGAAGAGTGATTTGAGGCTACATTGAAACAATTTTATTCGTTTTAAATAGTGTGATTATATAAATTAGGATTGACGTTTGAAGCTTATTTTTGGTTTTTGCCATTTTGCAGTTTTCGAGTTTTTTGTTTTTTCACAATAATTTGTTTTTCGAGTTTATAATTAAGCATGAAACCTTGATTCTTATTATGATAGTGAGTTTTAAGTTAGTCAATTTGATTTTGCTGTTAGAATTGAACTAAATGATAAATTTAACAATATTATACCATTTCAAAATCTTGAGAGCTAAAATTAATAATTTTTAATGGAAATTCCAGTACAGTAGCCTACATTAGATTGTTACATATTTCATGAGAGTTTTTCTTTTCTTTGATAGCTACATAAAAACAGGTCTTAGTGATAAGAATTTAATTTTTGGTATTGAAATTTGAAAGAGTAAAGTGTACCTTCTGTAACGGCACTGCTTTTGCTTTTATTTCTAACACTGCTAATTAACGATGCAAGCATGGTTACAGGAGTTCTTGTTGCTTATTTGTTATTGTTTTACAACATAATTATATGTGGTTGCATTCAATACTGTTAAAGCATAGTCCACTACTTGGAATGAAATTCATCAGTTCAGATTTGAGCCTTTAATTTAGGTTTTGTATATATAATATCTGCCGGTTTCGGGAACAGAGTCCCATCCTCGGGAATTACAATATCAGCAACTAACAACAAGAGAAATTATAAAATCATAAGAATTTCATAAAATCGTAAGAAATCTCTAATTTAAAAATCATAAGAACAATTCTTATGATTTTATAATTTCTTTTGTTCTTAGTTGCTGATATTATAATTCCCGAGGATGGGACTGTGTTCCCGACACCGGTAGATATTATATATACTACACCTGGATTAAAGGCTCAAATCTGAACTGATGAAGTTCATTCCAATTAAAATCATCCAGGTTATCATCACGATAATATTAATAGTACACTACGTTGATTTGTTTTGTTAAATTTATGGAAGATAAAAGTAAATGTTAGTTTGAACCACTCTAGATTTGCAAAGAAGTAAACAGAGTAAAAAAAAATCAATCTGCGGGAATCAACAGCAAGTTAATTTTTGAGAAAAATCATAAAAGTAGGCTAAATGGTTCAAAGTTTGTATTCTTGCTGAATGAGAAAGAAAACAATTTCTACTTATAAAGTTGGGTTAGTTTATCAAACAAAATTATCATTGTTTTTAAGGTGACAGTTATTTTATAGTACCACAGGAGACCTAGTTTTCTTCTTTGGAAATGCAGGAAAATTCTCAAGTGAAAGATCACAGAATAGCATATATGAATCAATACATAGATTAAACAATTAAAACTACACTATTTAAAGTCTTCTTACCAAAACGTATGATATTGAATGCAAGCATCATATATTTTGCCTCACCCTTTGTGTATGTCAATGCATTAGTAGCTTCTCTTTGTTTTGGCTAGTTGCGTATGTAGATGATGAAAGTTCTTCTATCGTCGTGACAACCACAATAGATGATTCTGAGGAAGGTGGGAGGCTCTACAGATCCGCCATGAGATTCTCTGCTGAACATCTACAAGATCTTAGCCAATCAGGGACCACTGATTTAAACATATCTGCCTCGCACATTACCAGTAATCACAGCTTTCATTATACCATATTTTACAGTTTACAATTCAAGATTGCATGTTTCATGGAGATTTGATATTTTTGTGTTTAATAAAGTAACTGGTTAATAATTCTAATATATAATAATGTAGATTTGTTATTTCAGAAATCTTCTGTACAGTTCAAGATGTTGTTTCTAGTTAATTAATAATTAAATAGGTTGTCTTGTTGTACTTGAGGACAGAGATAAAAAAGAAATTATAAGTATACCTGCCTCGCGAACATAAGACCCAAATGTATTTAGCACATTTTGACAGTTCTAATCCCCTACCAAAAGGGTGGACAAAAGGGCCGCTATTGTTTACTATTGTATACAATACTTTCTCTTGTCTAAATTGTCATTTTTCTTAAATACATTTGGGTCTTATGTTTGCGAGAAGGGTATAATACTTTTTAATGAACACAAGTGAGGCAGTCTGATTTGGTAGGGTAATATCTTAAAATTGCAAGTGTGCCTCTCGTGGATCTTTATTGAATTATAATAACATTTTATATTCTAATAAGCTTGAGTTGTTGAGCATATTAGGTAACCTGGGTGGTAATTTAAATGAAAGGGATAAATTTGAATTTATGTTTGTTTGCCTTGTTAATAAGCATGAAGCGGTGAAAAAAATGAATATGATTTTATAATTAAACAAAATAATTTGATACACTCATTACAAAATTATGCTTAGATGCTGACTTGACACAGCTGTAGGAAGTACCAAATGAAACAGAATTCAGTAAACCTTGCATGCAAACAAGATCTATATTTCTTGTTCAAAGCAGAGTGTAACAGTTTTAACACTTTAACAAAAATGAGACAAAAGGACCATCATTGATCCTATTGTAAACAAAACTAAGACTGACAAAATTATCAAATTAGCTAAGTAGAAATAGCTCAATGTTATCCAGCGAGGTATGACAATTTAAAACTGCATGCAACCAAATCTCACCCAAATACTTTAAAACAAATTAACTGAAAGTACAACAAGTCAACCCACACCCAATCTCCCCTCGTTAACTTAAAACTTTCCCTACCTCACAACTAGATGGCAGTGGTGAGTACAACGAGGAAGACGAGGAGGAGAGTGATGATGATTGGGAGGAGAGGGAAGGTCAACGAACTTCGATGGTAAAGTTCCAAGATGAATCAGAAGGTGAAGATGGGAAAGAGGTAAGCGAGGTACGACAATACAGTACTGTTATGGTTCTATATGTGATGGCTAATTAGCCTTTACGAAGTAGGTCAAACTTGGAGAAAAATGACTCTAAATTTTTTTTAATCGTTAACAAATTTACAAAATACTTTTATTAAATGAAAGTTCAGGTGTTTTAACAAGATTTAGAGCCACTAAACAACAGTCAAGAAGTTTCTTTCACATAGTAATTAACCTGTGAAGTTAATGAGTCAGAGAACAGTATAGCCAACCTTCTTGTGTGTAATGAAATTAATCATTTATAATTATTTAGAAGTTAACATGTAAAATTATCACTTTTCAAGAAAACTTAAACATTAAAAGAAAATTGATCCGTAATCCCAACTTAAGAAAAGTAGTCAACTCATGAAAGTGATTATTTATTAAGATGTTACAACACTGCATTTTCGAAAACAGTGACTTTGCAATCAAATTGTGAATCAGGTAACAATAGTAAACATTTTCACACTAATTTCTTGAAGTTTCCATTTCAAGGGGTATTTGTTGAATTTTCACAATATTACTTGAACTATCACAATTTTTATTCTTTTCCCCATAAGGATTACACTATTTTGACCTACACAGTAAAGGTTAATTTGCATACTATTTATTATTACGAAGGAAATTGTTAATAATAAATTGTATTGTGTTCAACTGGCTTTAGTGCTTAAATTGATTATATTAGGCATTTGGGATGATTTTGATAAATTTATTTCAGGTGTTATTGGTTTACAGTGTATGTTGACACGAGTTAGCATGCATTATGTAATTCAAATTATTCCCCATTTTCTGTAGATTGTATTGTATAGGACATTCAAGTTTCAGATTATACTCGTAATACAAAACCTTAGACTTTCTTGTTGAGTTAAGAAAGAAATATGGTAATTTTATTTTTTTTAAATACTATTTGATGTAGACTATGCAAAAGAAGATACAATAGGCCTAGCAATAAATTGTAAATCCTGGGTAATCTTAAAAAACGTAAATCCACTAACAATAATAGGTCTACAAGTTAGGCTATATAAGATACTGTTTTTAATGTAGGCCTGCTATGATATCTGGTTTGCTTTAAAATTAAATCCAGAGCAAAAGTAACCATTGAGTGTTAGAAGTAGGTAAATAATTATTTCAATTACTATCTCAGTCTCTTTATTTTTGCTTGACAGTAAATCTCTTCATAAATTTTGGTTCTTCTGTTTACAAAGTATCCATTATTATAATAAGTCAATCTCATGTCATCAGAAGATTTATAATGTTTAGTTAAATAAAAATACATTTTAAATTAATCTGACGTAACTTCTCTCATTCCTGTGTAGGTAAGTGAATTATAAAATTATATTTAAATATGATAATTCTTATATCAATCAAATACTGTGATGTCTGCTGCAAAAACAAATACCATAGAAACCATTGAATAGTTTAGTTTTTCCAAAAGGTCAACTTCGGTATTGCATTCCGATAAATTAAACTTCTTTCATTTTGATTCTTATTTACATTGAAGTTATAAATAGAATCCAATAAAACCCTTGCATCCATTGTTGTGGCTTTGAGAACTCACACAATACCCCAAATCAATGTTGATTCTTAAACCACAGAAAAGCACATGAATTGCATTGAACCATCGTTAAATACCCCCGACGACGCATTGTTGACACAAAACTTCACTTGTCTCGATAATCCTCTGACAAGAACCATTTTGTTTTTGCTTGTCATAGATAAAAGATACATTGAAGCTTATTCCCGTCTTTGTTAAAATGAGTGAAACCAGGTCGTTGGGTAATTCTCCTACTTCAAGCCATAGGCAGGTATGTTACTTAAAGTGTTTGTGTGGTAGAATCAGACAAGAGTGTGCTTTTCGTATTTTTAGAGTGGTTTTTTTTCATCTTTCTCCAAGTGGAACTCGTACTGACAAAGAGTTGCGTTCGCTTCATATCTATTTATTGCCTCTTCGATAATCTGGCTGTTCGGTTTATGTGTCACAATAACACAGTACAATATTTTGGAATGATTTTTAATTTTTTTTATTAAACTTGGTTATTTTAAGTGTTCTTAATTTATGTTACAATAATCATAAATTTTACAAAACCTTATATAGTATATATACCATGTGCAAGAACATAAGACCTACTTCTAGTTAGCACAGTTTGACAGTTTTAATACCCGAACAAAAGGATGGACAAAAGGATCACAGCTATTTCCTACTGTAAACAAACTTTCTCCTGTCAAAAGCATCAACATTTCTTAACAAGAAATAGTTCTTATGTTGTTGCAGAAAGTATAGTTATCTTCACATTCATGAACTATATAGTAACTCAGACCAGTATAATTATGTCTATGAAACCTCTTAATATTGTATTATGTTATTGGGATGAATAATTATTGTTTATTTCTTGATAAACTCTATCTTGGTAGAAATTGTTTGTGAATTTCTAGTAGGTTATTAAAAGTATTTAGTAAAGTAGGCTATAAATATTGAACAGTTTTGTAGAATTGAGAATTACCAGTAAGAAACAGTAATTTTCTGAGTTAAACTTTACAAATAACTTATTTCAAAACATATTTTTTATTTTATTCACTAATTTTTTCCAAATTAGAAAACATATATAGTACCGTACAAAGAAATTTGAGAATTTACATTATTAGCTGTAGAAGTAATTATTGGATTTAGCTTCTAAAAAATTCTCAACTATGAAAGAAGTGTAATACTGTAAATATAAATACATTTCCAAACTGTTAAAGTCATAAAAACTTTTTTTTTATTTATAAGAGTCCTTTTCCTTCATTAAATTTATTTTCTGATTCAAGTACAGTATGGTAGCGTTTCAGAAACTATTTCAGATTCCAGTTTGGAGTTATATGCATTAATTAAAGCATCAATTAATTTACTTGTACTATTCCTATTTTCCAGACTACATTTGTACGTCAGAACACTCCACATCCTAAAGACTTGAAAGCTAAAGCTCACAAGTTATTTGGGAAAGGAAAGAACATTGATGGGAAAGTAGTTCAGCATGACGAATCAGTAAGTTCAACATTGTTATATCACTATTCAGCATGGAAAACTAAACTTGAACAATTACACACAACCCTTTGTATTATGTGTTCATTGATATTACCACTAGCCTATAGAGAGACATGTTTTAACTTTGATGAATTACATTTTAATTTTTAGAAAAGCTAGCATTATTTAACTTCAATTTTAAGAGAAAAGTGATATTGTATTTTGTTTTTAGAAAACAAATTATTACAGTTGAACATTTACATTTTATGTTTTTTAAAATGGTTGAATCCATCATCAGCAAAAGAAACTAAAGTTTTGATGTTAGTTCCAGTACTTGTCCAATATAGTTACATTACAGTACAGTTGGCGCACATGTAAGATCCAAACGGGACATTTTTACTCTCTCTGGAAAGCTCCAATACCTATGTATTTTCCGTTTACCTTTTTGTACAAAAGAAGAGTTAATATACAGGGGGGATCAATAAGTATTTTACTACTTATTATATTCCAAAATAATTTTACTCACGAAAAAATCAAAATATATATTTAAAAGCCCCACTCTTTCTCTTCAATTCAGGTGATTTTCATTCACATTGAATTGTATCATCTATCCCAATGTGGAATGAAGTTTTGCATGCCAGTAAATTTCATCATTTTGAATTAGGATATAAGTTTTAAGTTCTTTTTTTATTCTTCATTTCTCCTCATCCAAAAATAAAATTCCAGTAGCTTCACTATCAATAATTATAAATTTGTTTTAAGATTAACTATATAATTATCATGTCCGAATAGTTATTCACTGTAATATCATGTCACGCAGACTACAGGTCATTGGAAGATGTGAAACGGCATCCATGTCGTATAGGTGACGTCTGTAAATGCCACATTGGGGTGGATGGTTCAATGTGAATAAAAATCATCTGAATCTAGGAAGAGTAGGGTTTTCAAATGTAGGCTATATTTTGATTTTCCGTGAGTGAAATAATTTTGAATTAAAATAAGTTGTAATACTTACCGATTACCCCTCGTAGATAGAAACTATAGTGATTTTATTTGTTAAGTTGAAAGGTTTGGGGTTGGCCTATTATTTTTAAAAGTTACCCCAAACCTTCCAACTTAACAATTAAGAGTAAGAAAAATGCAAAAAGTAATTTTGGATCTTATAACAGCGTATCCATTGTATCTGCGAGCTTTCATTTATTTGTAAGATTCTATCAGCAATCAGGATCTTTACACTTTGCAGTCACAAATATAAGAGAATTTAAAAGAACTAGATATTACTGCTCCCATCTTTTCCTGTCTATAGGATGTAGCAAAAGGTCCGTTCCGTCCTGAGCGTAAAGACCTCCCCCCTACAGTAGCAGAGGAAGGTGGGGGTAAGGTGAAAGGAGTAACAATGATGCTTCCTGCGTCACCCACTCCAATACAACAACATCATGTTACAGTTAATACTAACGGAATATCACAAGATAGTGATGACGAAGATGCCAGCAGAGAATCGGTAAGTTGCCTACAATCATTATAGTAATGTGTATGAGACATGAAATATAAGTTGAGTTTTAGTTGATCATATTGTGTATATAATAGCATACAACTAAATTTTTAGTTTATTAGGATATTTTTGTTGAAGAAAATAGACTTGTTAAAGATATCTTATGCAGAATCTTATTAATGAGTGAAACAGACTTAGTAGGTCATTTTAGGAAAATAAATACAGTAATTTACTATATTTTAAATGGTTTCTTTCTTCCTGCTTTACAAGTAAAGTATATTTTTTCAGAATCTACTCATCACTCAAAAAGTTATGAAGTTTCTGAGCTCTGGACTAAAAGCTATAGGCTCACGCTGTTTAAAGAAAAATTAATCAATAGAGTTAAATTCAAAGGAAACAAAGGCAAATCTTACAAAGTTAATTGAAGTATGAAACATCATTTGGTTATTATTACACTGACGAATTTAAGGTGAACAGTGGGGTGTTCATATTCCATAAAGGAATGATAAAGATAGCAGGAGTCTGGGACGTAATTTTGAATCACAAGTTTTATCGTTTAATTGTTAAAATAGATCTAAAGGTTCTAAACCGATTGATTTACTTCGTAATCTAATTGATTGTGTTGTACTCCCGCGTCTTGTGTAGCATGGTATAGAGAAGCACGTTGGCTTCGAGATGGAGGAGGATGAGGAGGAGGTGGGGGAAGATGAGGAGGAGGAGGAAGAAGAAGAAGAGGAGGAAGATGAACAACCTGTACAACAACCACAACAACCTAACAGATTACATAGGAGAGATACACCACATCATCTCAAGAATAAGAGAATTAATGCACAGATTGACAGAGAGAAGGTTGCTTCACTTATACAACATGCCATCAATAATAAACAGGTACGAACATTTGCACAGGTTACGTTGATGAGGTGAAGCGTTCATGGGAGAAATTTATATGTTTCGCTATATTGTTCATGAAACAAACATAAATGAATAAAAATATTGGAGTCTTCCAACTCTTTTTTTGGAAGGGTGGTGTGGAAGAATTTTTTTATTAATTGTTTATAGATGGATTTCTTTGCCAATAAAAAAGATGACACTGGTAAAATAATTTTAATTTGAATCTTGTTTTGAAACTTTAACTGTTTATTGAAAACTGTAACAAGAACATAATCACACAGTACTATATTTTCAAACAACTTTCCATGGTTTTATATCCATACTTGCTGATTAGGACGGATAAAATACAAGTTGAATACAAGAAAGGTTTGATAAGTTACAGCCTTCAATTTTACAAAACAAATTATCTATGTAAAAATAGTCATAACATTTTGTAGGTTTTTTGTTTGAAAATCAGTGTCAAATTATACTACTTTTGAAAAGATGTTGCGACTTTTAATTTATTATGTTTGAACATAATATCAAACACATTGTTTTTTATTGTAATGAAAAAGTTATACTGAACCAATAAAAACAAATATTATCTAAATCTTCCACTATATGGAACCACAAATTCATTTCAGGACTCCCCCCCAGAGGATCATTCCAGTACCCCCTCCCCTCATTTAGAAGGTCCATTCACATCAGAGGAGAGTGAAGATAATTTAGAAACAGAACCAACATTCCAAACAGCCATTGAAGAATTTGAGTTTCATATTCACAGACAGTCTGCAGGGTTAGGGTTGTCAATAGCAGGAGGGAAGGGATCCATTCCATATAAAGGAGATGATGAAGGTACAGATATAATTAGTGGTTTTTGTGTTTGCATGAGGTTTTTGGTTTGGTTTGTGGGGTTTAGATAATGCTTGGCAAAAAGTTCGTTGATTTTACAATTGTGAAAAAGTACTGTATATATTTAAAGATGTTTCACAGGACGTAACAGTTTCTTTTTAATTTCTAAAATCGACTTGTTTTAAATTAATGTTATTACCATTCAATTAGGTTTTAATATACAGTTTCAGACAGAAGTGTAGGCCTACTTATACTTGTACCTTGTTTTGTTTTATCTACCTCAAACTGCACACCAAATTTGGATCTTCGAATTACTTCAAAACTTTTTATTACTTTTATATCAAATGCCATTTGTAAAAATACTTTTTTTGATAATGTCTTTTTCTGTACTGTATGGGTTATCAAATTATTGAATGTAAAATAATTATGTGAAGATCTTTTAAAGATCCAAAGTTTCTGTGTTTTACTTATATACCAAATGACTTGTATTTTTAGTTGCCACTGTATAATTTTACTCAAGATGATGTTAAAACAAACAAACAAAAAAAGTAATAGACCTACTTTAACATAGAATGGGATTAGAGTTACATCTGTACGCACAATTAAAAAATATTTTGAAACCATTTCTGACATTTCCCCTCATATTCCAGCTGTGTTCATATCTCGTGTTACTGAAGGAGGTCCAGCAGAGGCGGCAGGTTTGAAGATAGGAGATAAAGTATTATTTGTTAACGGACATAATGTGGTTGAAGCTGATCACTACAGAACTGTTGAGATATTGAGAGAGTCAGGAGAGAACTTGGTGCTTGTAGTGTCAAGAGAAGTTACAAGGCTTGTCAAACCTAATAAGGTAAGAAAAAGTTTTTCTTTACGTTAATTTGTGACGGTTATTGCTATTTTGTAATGAGATTTTTGGTTGCCAGTTACCACGTCCTTACACACATTAGTTATGTTACATGTAACTGTATTGTGTACCATTTATAGTAGACGTGTTGAGTCTTAAGAATACTATAAAATAGAACTTTTTTATTGTATTAATTTTTTAGAAATATGAACTGTAAATTGTAAATCTAGATTCGAGGAAGAAAAAAAGGCTCCAAGTGTCAGTAATTTAAACAAAATTATTGTTAACTATTATTTATGGACCTAAATACTGAGAATAGAATCATTACCGTACTTCTCTGTTAAAATTTTTTATGTACGTTCAAACTGTATAAAACTTTATTATATTTTAATAAGATTAGCAACACAAACAATAATCTAATGTCAACTTTTCTTCCACCCCACAGCCATCTCACAAGACCTCCAACCCATCAATTGCATCCTCTGCACTCCCCAAACCACTAAACCCTAGTCCGACCCCCACCCCAAACCCCACCCACACAAAACCC
>JAQIWE010002126.1:0-13907 GCA_034698565.1 Campodea plusiochaeta | reverse complement strand
TCTCGACATTTCAGTCTCGGTCTCGTCTCGAGTCTCGACATGTGCGTCTCGGTCTCGAGTCTCGATCGGAAAGTCGAGCGAGACTCTCGTTTAAGACGAGACTGGTCTCGTCTCGTGGGGAACCCTATACATACCGCAGTGTACACGGTACGCCACGCGAACTTACGTTACAAGTTCTAAAGTACACATAATGCACGATAAATTAAATCAATGATAGACGGAGGTGTCGATATTCCAACGATTTGAAAGTTGTTTCATAGTTTGCAGAACTTCAGTATAGTAGATCTCTTGTGGCTAAATCCAAAATTAGAAGCGGCCATCTTGCTGGCTCCCGGCTTCATGCAAATTCTCAAATGTAGCCCACATAATTTGCTTTACATAAATTGGGCAGAACCCCGATAAATCTAATTATAATTTACCTTGAAAGCTGAAGAGATGACACAATCTTAGATTCTCAGGAAACTTAGCACTATATAAATACTATGCCCTATTATCTAAATAGAATTTTCGATCTCAGAGAGCAGATTAAATTGACCACTTTTGTTTAGCAATTCATAAACCAGAATCTTTATTTTTCATAATTCAACGAAAAGGAATATAAACATGAGTAAAACAAAATCACTTTCAGGCCCGATTTTAAGTACCGAAAGTTTAAGGTTAAAATCAAATCAAATTTATCTTTCTAATTTTATCTCCTTACAAGATAATCTTAAATATGGCGTTTCATGTCGTCACTGTCATATCTTGTTTAAATCAATTGTTGTCGGACTAACGAGACCTAACGTCCGCCATTTTCGTTACGATTCAATCGTACAACTGGCAGTAAAGAGAGTAAATGGCGAAGTAACTTACGAGTCACTGCAGGAAATGGAATTTTTGGACATGGTTTTAGCAGGTATACTAAGTAGATATATATAGAAGTGTCTGGCGAATCTGGTTTCAAATCCATATCATTATACTGCAGTATTTAATTCCAGATAGGTCAGAAAAGTTAATAAAATATTACTTAAAAGTTAATAAAATATTAATGTTTTACATTTCACACGTATACATCCACTGAGCTTTAAGATTGGTATCTATGATAGTTTTATTCAAGGGGTGGAAGTGAACTGAAGAAAACCTTTATTTACACAATAAAATAGAGCGGTGGCCTAAAAATATTATCATATAAAATAACAAAATTATTTATTACATTATAGAATGTGGATGTCACCAAATGTAACTTTAAACACTTTGACACAAATAATATAATATGACATTGAATCGCTAATAATGATTAAGTTTCAAATAAAAAAAAGCAGAGGAATTCAATTTTTTTTTAATTGGATGAATACATAATTATGATTTCACTTGAAGAAGTAATATTATCAGAATGAAAAAAAAAAAGAAAACTGGATCATCCAACTTCTAAGTATTTAACTAATATAATCATGTTCGTGTTATACAGTATAATAAGTTATTTTTACTTATTACAATTACATGCTCTTCATTTCCTGTCTCAGAAGTTTAATATTCTCTACTTCTTAAATTCCATAGAGTTAGTGCCCTAAAAGTGATAATCATTGGAAAATCAGTATGTTTTACTTTTGATGATCACAGAATGATCAATGTGTAAAATAAATTAATAGGTAGACTGCTTGCTGAACTGCTGGTAATTATCAGTTGGTATTTAAGTTTTGCCGAGGGAAATGATTTATCATTGATTTAAACTTTAATAATTATGAGTTTTGATTACAAAAATTAATTTAGTATCTATTTTTAATCTGTAACGTAGCATAAACCTTTAAACCTTTCGAGACAATTACTCCATTTTGTTGGAAATAATCTTCGCGGTATTTTGAATTGAATATTTATTCAATTTTCAAATTCCTTGACGTTAAAAAAACAATCATTATTGTGATATTATTGTTCATATTTTATTCGGAGGTCGTAAGAAATATAAACATGTCTAATATTAAAATAACAATACAATCATGCAAATAAAATCATAATAATTACATTCACTAGTGCATAACAACAGATAACTAACGTCGTAAGATATGTATAGAATTAATTCCCGTTTTCATATTACGCTAGTATTAATTTCAGTAGCCCATTCTTAATTTCGTTATGAATTAATATTGACCAATGCAGATGATTTCAATATTGTTGATTTCTAAAGTTCAATTCAAATAATTTTAGACCTCAACGAAACTACATTAATCAAAATTTTTGATGCTACAGTAATAATTATTATGATTTATTTATGAAAAAAATTCTAAAATACTTCTGGTACATTACAAATTTTACGTGGAGCAGAAGTATCATACAGTATTAATATAATTATACATATATATTTTTTTCATTATTTTTTTCTGTTTAATCTTCCTCTTGCTCTGACAACTCAATTCATCTAATGAATCTAACAATGGTAAATGAAAGTTGCAATGAAACCAAACATCAACATGTAGACTGATGACGTCACACCGCTTGCAGCGCCTCTATGATCTGAAAAGTAAATAAATAATCACCTAACATTAATGAGCTAAATCATAATAGCCAGTATTGCTAATTTGCTATTAAACGTTGACTGTTGTTAATTAAACTGATTAGACTGACGTTATTTTCCACTCTTGTTGCATAGTTTCAACAGCAGGGTTAAAAAAAGAAATTCTTGAAAAAATTAAAAGTGATGAAGACATATATCAAAATGTAAAAATGTTATGTTGTTTAAAGTCAAGATTCTGTGAACTCAGATCTGTAAATTTAAGTGCATTAAAGAATGATTTTTGTTACCATAACATAAAGTACATTATAACAGAAAAGAATAAATATGTTACAATTGATTACCGTTACTATTTCCGTATTCTGATTTTCCTATATCGCATAGCCAGCATAGCCTATATAGCATAGCCATTGTGAAAAGACTCAAAGTTTCATTAAATTTTATGGTAACAAAATTTCATATTAATATTATTGTATAATTTAGTAACAAAATGACTCTACTATAGTCATTACTCTATTCTGAAGATGACGGAAAATAAGGAAAATCTGATTCGCTTATCTCATTTCTTCTTCTCTAGCAAATTTCCTATTGATCTTATTGTTTTGATGTACAGTGGATACGTCAGTGAAGTTACGTTTGATAGTGTTGTGTAATGCGAAGGAACGCAATGCGTCTTATGTATTGCTTTCTTAATTTATAAATCTTAACTAACCTTTTCATTCCGTTTGATTTAGTAACTTACATTCGTATGGCGGTTTGTTATAAATCTCCGTCTTTCTTGGACTAACAGTGAAACCTTCTAGTTTTTTTATGTTTCCATCATTACCAGAGCTATATGTGAAGCGATACGTACATTCTCCTTTGGTAACATTACAAATGTTACCACACGTTACGTCTGAACAAGTAGCTGTTTCTGTGATGCTATTCGCACGGTACTCGTATGCAACATTTCCATTGATGACGTAATAATCGATGACGTAACCATCTGGTACATTAACCACTGGAGTCCACACGACTGTGATGTCATTGAATATATCAATTGTTGCATTCAGAACTATAGGAGCTCCTGAATCTGAAAAAAGATGACCATGAACTTACATTCAATAATCTGAGTTTACTTTTAGTTATATATTTAGAAATGGTTAATTGTTCGTATAAATATATAGATAATTTTTTTCTATTTTACTGGAAGCCAGACAACCAGTAGTTGACATTTTTAAGACTAGTTCTAGAAAATGGAAATTTTTTTGATTAAAATTTTTTATGAGAGTGATTTTTAAAATTGCATGAGAATAAACATTATTGAAAATATTGTGAAAAACATAATAGTTTTTTTTAAATAAGATCTAAGTTCTGGTATTTTAACGTAAACCCTGGCCACTTATGAATTGGTATACATATTACTATATGCAAAGGAAATTATTCAAAATGTGCTGTAATGGAAGTATAGTTTTTCTGATAATTAAATTATGTAAGATAAATAATTAAACTTTCATATTTGACCATTGTTTTATCAAATTTATTGTATAGGACAAAAATTTAAGCGAAATCGATTTTTAGTGGCAAGTTACCATTTTTTCTAAACTTATTTTTAAAATGACGAAAGTGGAAGAATCCTCTTGAAATAACCTAACCTAACATAACCTAACCCAAATTAAAGTTTGTGTCGGAAGAGATATTAGAGATAACTGAAGGAAACGCTGAAACATACTAAATTTATCCATTACGATTATATTATTATTTACATTATTTTAAAATACAAGTTAAAATTTCATTTTTCTATGCCTCTTATTTTCCGAGATATTGATTGCTCTTCTATAAACTTTATATTTGTGGCGTCATCATACTGAAATTCACGTAGCAGAGCTGTTTCCATTTGATTTCGAGAATTCTGAAGATAAAATCGGTGATTTCAGTAAACGCTGTTCTTAAGAATCTACTGTTTTCACCGAATAATTTTTGTATTATACTGTCGTTAACATATCCACAGCGTTTTTCAAGTAGGTACAAATGAGGGAATTTCCTTTTTTTTTTTTTTTTGCAAATGCGCGTATTACAATATATTTTTATAAAACAGTTGTTGCAACGCTGTAACTTTGCTTAAGTTTAGCTTCTTCTTCAATTATTGAAGTTTGAGTGGAAATGTTGATAACCAATGTTATTATTGTATCATAACATGACTAGCAGAAAAATAGCGAATTTTACTTTGTGATTTTGTCTTCTCATTTCCAAACTATAAGACCATTCATGATTTTACCAGATCACATGATGTAACTTACTTAATAAAGCTGAATTAATTTCCTTTTCCTTCTTCCTAGCTTTGATGACATAATTGGAGACTGAAATAATGTTATCATTCGAATGATACATGTAGCGATATGAACATTCTCTACTTGTGATGTCACAGTAGTTGGAACATGTTTCGTCAGAACATCTCGCTTCGTGTTTATCTCGTCTTGTTCCACCACCTGATTCTAATCTCAAGTTGTGTTCTATGACGTAATAATCTATGACGTAGCCATCTGGTATTTCAGTTGGAATCCACACTGTTGTCACTTCGTTGAACATGTCAGCAGTTGATCTTAAAACTTTTACACCAGGTAATTCTGGAATTACAAATAAATAAAAATGATTTTTTTTCAACAGAAGTTAGCGAAATTTACAGCAGTGAAAATTTATTAAGAATAACAGTTCGTCGCTAGAATGACATAATGACGTATCTCATTTTTCTTAATTTTTCAGGAGAGCGATTTTAAAAAGATTTTGCCCTTATTGGAAAACACGTTTATGAAGCTAAATAAATTACCAGAAGCTAAATTACTTATTCGATTTCTGTTTTTAGGCACTTATTTTAATGAACTCTTTTAATCCTTCGAAAATAGAAAATAAATTTAACAGCGTCAGTTTTTCCTGGGATGCCAGTTTTCCACGAACTTTGAGATACGCAAGTATGACTTTCATGCTCTAACACCCTCATTTAATTCAATGTTTCCGAAAGAGCTCGTCGAGACTAATCCAATGATATAGATAACTCAAAACAGCCAAAATATTAGTTATGTCATCATGTCATAGTCATTCTAACGACGAAATATTAATTCTAGTCCAATATTCCGATGAACAGAAATTACTCTCCAATTGTGAGAAATCCAAAAAAGGAATATTTAAATAAGCTCAATCGATCATACAAGCATTCAGCGGCACGATATCAACTTATCGAACACGATATGAGTCTTCCTTTAATCACTTACCTTGTTTTAGCAACCCCCCCCCCCTGGCCCCACCTTTCTTTGTTGTGTACGCCACTGAACCACCCTTTTCTTCCTTTTGTTAAATTGTTCTATTCATATTGCTGACACTAATTAGGTCATATATAGAGAGGAACTTGTTTTTATGTATTTTCAAAAAATGGAGCTTCCTCATTTAGAAACACTTTAGAAGAGCGATTAATTATAAATTCTTGTTTATTTCAACTGGGAGTATTTCATTTGGTAGAAATATTGTGAGGGCTTATATTCGTTAAAAGTTATTTGAACATTTAAGTAATGCTCTTGATGTTTGCTCAATATATATGTATTTTTAGATGTGACCAGACTTTTCATTATTCGGAAGTAAAAATTTATATAACTGAAACACATTACTTGCGTTTTATTATCAAAATTTTTCCCATAAGACGCATAATTATTAAATGAATAAATCAACTCCAAAAGTTTATTTTTTTATCTGCAATATGATGATCAAATCCTGGTTTATTATAATAGTCAAACTATAGATGTTTTAAAACAGTAAAATATTCATTAATAAATGGAGCAATTCGTATATTTTGAAAAAATGAAAATTAATTTTAGAAAATACATCCATCCATCATTGTCTTATTTGATTTATATATTGGGAAAAGAAAGAAATTAATACAACCTCCAATGATTATTCTATCCCATTTGACACTGTTTCTCATATATGGCAATTGGAAAACAAAAATTACTTTTTTTTACAACTTTTCTAGTTTTATGTCGTCTTACGTCAGCCAGGTATCCCGCAGGAGACGGAAGGGATCTGAAACGAAAAGACACCGAAAGAACATATACACAGAAATTCGAAAAAAAAAAAGTCGTGAAACAAGAAAACAAAAATTCCCTGGCGATTTCACTCTGTTATTTGGAACCTCGCCTTATTTTCTTTCTTTTTCCCGAAATTTTCTTCCAGTCCTATTAGTTCAAGACAACAGGAGTTGATTTTTATTGATGACTTTTTCAAAGACTAATAAATAACGTACCTTATTTTCTCTTCTTTTACCTCGCTGTTTTTTATATACTTTTCGACGAAAATAATCTCGAGGGATACGCAAACTTGGGAAAAATAATCTTTTTTTTTTCTCAGTGGTATCGATGCACCGACGGAGTTCTCTAGATGTAAAATCATTACTAGAGTCAAGTAAAGTTCGGTTTTCCATTTGGTAGGAAGTCTCTTTTCTTGCCCCATTTGCAGGGTTTTACTGTGTTTGACTCTCAGGAGGGACGTGGAGTTGAAAAAAGTTAAGAGTCCTTGCGATGAAATGGAGGCGGAAAGTATCAAGGACTTTAAAGACTGTGAAAAAGTATTTTAAATAATATAATGGAAAAGATGGAAATTAGGAGTTTTTATTAATGAAATTAAAAGTATATCAAATAAGTTCATCAGATAAAAAGGGACATCCGAACATTTATTAATTTGGGCATCCTGTTAACTATTATCAGTAATTTGATCACTTCCTGCTATTATTCATTATAGGATGTTGTTGTTAATGAATATAAGTTATTATTCAAAAGTAGGTGCTGGAGTGGTGCTGGAGGTCCCGGGTTCAAATCCGGTGTGGGGCGGTATTTCTTTACTACCCACATTCCTCCAGGATGACTCCTGGTGTTCACCCAGCCTCTTAAAATGGGTACCAGGGATAACACCCTGGGGTAAAGGGCGGCCGGAGCGCAGTGCTAACCACATTGCCTCTAATTGTGCCGAGGTTATAATGAATATGCAGAGCCGTGCTTCTGCATCGAGGTTTATTGTTTTAACATTAAACAAATAAAATTATTTCTGTACATCATTTATTATTAAAAGATCTAAGCAGTACTGAGTTGCATTAAAATCTCATTATTCTGAAAATCAGCATTCGTTAGTCTCAACCAGTCTGATAAGTAGTCTTGATAAGAGTTTAAGTGAGTTTCCTTTTTTTTGTTCAAAATTAAAATGTGGAAAAGTAAGATAACAAAGAACACATTAAAAAATTCCTATTATGTTTTTAAAATGATACTATAAATTTCCCTCTCTGCAGTTAAAATGAAAAAAATAATCCTTCCATTCATAGTCATATTCTATAACAAACAACTGTAAAATATACCTGTAATGTTTTAAAACACAAATTCCAAATGCCAAAAGGGAAATACAAAACTCTTTTTCAGTGAAAACAAAAAGCTGTTGAAAGTTAAATGCTTCTATATACAGTAATGAAAAATGCTTCCTGTGTTTTCATTACTGTCTAATTGCTCAAATCCTTTTCAGAATTTTCCAAACTCCATAATGGAATTAATATTTCACAGGACTTAATTAATGAATGTAGGAACAAGGAAACATTAATGAAATTTTATTTCTATATTTACACAACAGAGATAATGAATATAATTCAGAGTGTTTGATTTCAATGCTTTAATAATTTGTTTTTATAACATGTAATGTACAGTATACTAATGCTGAGAACACGAATCTTACACTTATTTTCTATTTGAAAGTGTCTGTATGTGAGATTTATTTCAGAGGAACTGGTACCGTGAGTTTAACTTACGTATTTATTATTTCTTAACCATAAGAGCAAAAACTTAAACCTGTATATTTTTTTACAGCAGGAAACCATCTTTTCCAGCACACAGATCCCGTTTCACTTTCTCTGTTCTCTATTGTATTCGCTTCCCCAAGAGACCGCTAAGCTGTGTGATAAAAGATGGCTTCCCTCAGGAAAAAAATACCCCTTTAAGATAATATTTCAGGCTTAAAATAACACAAATTTTATCGTGGCTAAATCGCTGAAAACCTTCAATTATAACAAAAACGTGGATACCTACCTCAAGAACATGTGACCCAGATGTATTTAGGAAAATTGACGATTTTGACAGGAGAAAGTATTGTATACAATAGGAAAACAACAGTGGTCCTTTTGTCCACTCTTTTGTTAGGGGGTTAGAACTGTCAAACTATGCTAAAGAGAAGTAGTTCTTATGTTTGTGTGCGAGCTATATGAATTTATTAATGTTGAAATGTTGTTTATACAGAAATGACTGGCAAATCTCACAAAGTTTTTATCCGATGTTATTATATTACACTGGTGAATATTAGAGGAGTCTAGGATATAGACAAAATTCCACAATGGTCTAAAGGACTTACCTGTTCGATAACAAGTAATCTTATTGTCATTCAACTTCTTTCACCTAACTGAAAATAAATCAACCCCCACAACCTACCCAGTAGCTGTCTGATTACGATATACCAAAGTATATTGATCCTCAATTCCAAAAGTTTTGGAATTATCCAGCACGAGCACCAGCAACATATAAAACTATAAATTGTAAATGAGACAAAGTGAAAGTGAAGTATAAATTGCTCCAGGGTATCATCTTCATTATGTGGTTTAACTTATTAATTAACTAATTAAACCCCATCCAAAGTTTTAATCACAACGAAAACTAATTTTTATCAGCGCTTTATTTAACTTTCGACAAAATTACTTACACTATTGTTATATACAGTATTTTAGAATTAATTAAAAGAAATTCGATTTCTAATTATTTTGTTATTTTAAAGAAATACTGCAATGTATCTGAAATAAATTATTCAGAATAGCATTCAATTATTTCCGTTTTTCATTTTATTGCATTACTCTATTTTATTTCTATTCCAAATAGTGTTAAAAATCTCTTATACCGGTAACGAAAAAAAGAGAGTATTGAAATATTCCCAATTGAAATTTGTAGATTATTTTTTTATCTGCATCTACTTAGAATAACTCTAATCTTGATTATTTCATGTTAAGTTTACAACTGCGTAGTTTGAAAACAACTTTCACAATTTACTAAACAGTTGGAAAAGACCTTTAATAAAACCGACACCAAAAACCGAACTTCCATAAGTTCAGTATCATTCCACAGTTTCGCATTTTATCTCAAACTTGAAACCTCAGTTTAGGATCGCAAAAAGCTTCTGGTATTACATTACAAGTCGTAACATTTTCTACATCAGGTTTTAATTAATTAATTCAGAAGCTATGTAGCAAAAGTACGTAATAGAAACAGAAATACCTCAGTAAAGAAGCCCCCATACCATGCATTCTTCAAATTTAACCTTATACTTGCTCTTTGAACTAAAAAGACATGAATTTTTCACGTATAGGAATTTTAGAGCTCTTTGATCTTGGTCTCTTTCAGAATTCACATTATTTTCAGGGTTCTGGTGCGAGTATACTCGCATAACGTGCAGGAGACAGTAATATAGATGTTACGGTGGGTATAGTCTATCTTTCATGATGGAATTTCAAATTAGAAGTGTAAGGGGGCGGTCAAATATATTTTTTTAAACCCTTACATTTTTTATTTTTTTATTTATGCACTTAAAAAAGTTGAAATATGTTCTTAAATATTTTTTAATAAACAAAAATAAATACACTTGAGTAGTTTATCTTCAATATTACGATGTTAAATTTTACAGAATAGGAAAGTAAACAACTGAGAACAAAATTTAATATCTTTCATAGATATTATTTTCTAAGACAAAATTTTTTATAAAAAATGTCACAAATAAGGTTAGGTAGTGGGAAATGTTGCGAGGGCGAAGTCCGAGAGCGAAATTTTGGATTTTTGGTTGGAAAAATAACTAATATAGTAATAAGCAATTTTTACAGTATGTGGAAATTTTAAAAAAAATTTTTTATATAATTTCATATTATTATATTTTTTATATTTTACGTAAAAAATAGCACAAAAGTGAAGAAATATGTGAAATATTTTTACTAACTCTAAAATATGTATTTAAATGTTTTAACGTCTAAATATGCATCTAGATGTGCAATAAAACTTTCAAATTTGATTCTATATATCATGAAATGAGGAAATACAATTTTCAGTGAAATACCTCAAAACCATTAGAAATATTTTACATGTGATTTTCCGTCCCCTATAAGATGTGACATATATTGTAGGGTTAACATTATTTTGATGGTAATTTGGTTCCTTATTATTTAGATAATGAATTTAGAAGTTCCAAAATATAATCCGGTATATAATATATGGTATTAAAATGAAGCAGAAAATAATTAATAAATTAAGTGTAACGAAAGGGACACTTTTGATTAGGAGCATCAGTGATTGAATTTAACTAACGAGGGATGTACCCCAGCTGTTCAATACTGATTTTATCAGGCTTTGGGATTTATAGAGGTCACATCACTGATCATCAGCTATATAGTCATTCATCTGCAAATTGAGTTTTACTCCCAGAAATCCACTTTGAATATTTGCTACAAAATTGGTGTAAAGGGTCGTACAATGTCGTGTGAAGGGTCGTTTGTAGGTGAACGTCACAAAACTTTCATTTTCACATGTTAATTGCCATAAGAAATTTTCAATTTTTGAAAATGGGTGAAAATTTCATATCACCATTTCCCTTCAAATCTAATATAAATGTTTCTGTTATTATTCCAACTCCAAATCAAGTATCAATTTTTAAAAGTTTATCTTCGTTTCCTACTTTCCTCCGATATGTCACTGTGGTCAATTTTTACAAATTTATCAAATATTTTTATAACGACGCAAAGTTTTTCATACGAGTAAATTGGAAACTTATGTGAAAAAATAAAATTTACAACATGAGTTAAAGCTTTAGTTGCAGCAGATAGAGGTATGCGATACAGCGTTACCAAATTTATTAAAAAGATAGGGAATCAATGTAGGCTCTAGCCTCTAGGAGAAAAATGTTCATTGTTGCTTTTTAAGTTCAAAAATATTTATTTCATAGCTGTAAGCTGAGAATTTAGCACTTAAAATTACTGAAAACCCCAGATTTCAAGTGTTGAAAGGGGATTATGAACTATGAGAAAGTTGTTGAATGAGTTAGAATAAAATTCACTAGATTGCATTTTAAAAAGTATTGACTCAATGTGATTTTACTTAGAAATATTTTTGTTTTGTTTTAGAACTTCTCTTAATTACACTGTTATTTTATAAAAATGAAACACGTGTTGGATTTTATTTTGCGATTTTACCTTTCAACGTTAATATGAAATAAATAATGAAATATCTCATTTTATAATCTTTATGTAAACCTCGCTAGTAATACTTACAATGTATGTAAACATGTTTATTGAAAATCTTGCATAGAGGTTTTAACAATGTATTCTATAATATATCTACGCCGTAGGCATTAACAGTACGCCCTGAAGTAGGTTAAAGTAATGAATAACAATTGTCATTTGCTGTGTCGTATCTATTAAATAATTCAAGCTGTTATTATATTTGCTTAGTACAAAACAACAAAATGGTTGGAAAATAGTACTAAAGTGAATATAGAGAACTTTCACTATGTAATCAGTCTAGTCATTGGTTTATGAAAGATTATACAAAATATTTTATCATTGTTAAATTGTTTAATACAGATGTTTTTTAAATTGATTTTGTGTATCATCTAAGATTATCTACAACGAAATATATTGAAAATTTATTATTATAGTGTAACAGAAGAAGAAGGAATATTATTATGATTACTACCTACTATAAAAGTTATATTTTCAAACAATATCATAACAACCTAATCTTGAATACTTGTTTTTCATCAACAGCCATTGCCTTCTGTTTAAATAGTTATTAGTGATAAGATCTACATAAAAGAATATTGCTGAACCAGAAGAGCCACGAAATCTCTGAAAACCTAGTTGTTTTGAATATGTTAAGAGAGAATCATCAATATTGGAATCAACAAAAATGTATGTTTGCTAACCTCAAAATTGTTATTTATTCTTCTTATCAATACCATAATGAGAAAGTCTTTTTTATAATGAAACGTGCGAGAATTAAAAACGTGTATTAAAACTCCATGCATATTAAAGCATAAAAAACATGTGTAGAAAGTAGAAAACGCATAAAATCTACTTTTTGTTATCACTTCGTAAAAAAACACAAAGAAAGATTATGAAATTATCGTCAATGACACCTGGCACTAGCTATTTCCCACCAGAATATTTTTATAGTTTTTTATACCTATGGGACTCTATACTGCGATAGAATAGTACAGCACCATTATTATTTTATCTGGGTATAGAGTAATGGTTTTGACAATATGTGTTGATAATATAATTAGCTTCCTGTGTATTTATAGGTTTAGAATATTCATAAAAGAATACACGGTTTGGCCTGAAGGGGTTTAAAATTATGTGATGTGGAGAATTTTTATACTAACAGTTCTTAGGCTTTTGTGCAGAAATATGTTTCCAAGAAAGTAAGAAAAGCATTTTTATCTTTGTCTTTAGGTTTCCGTATATTTTATACTTTTGGTAATGAGTTTACATTAATTTCGAAGATTTATGAAAAATTCCATATTACTCCCTGAAATTTGAAATTTATCAGAAGAAAAATATTCGTGCTTCCGATGGTAATCGAATCCGAAGACATTTCACTTTCCGAGTATAGGTTATTTTACCACTTGTTGAAAAAGTAGTCTTCTTGAGTTCGAATCCCACCAAATACTTATTATCTTTCTTTTTATAAATTTATTGTTTTGTAAGTATAATCAACGTATTTAGTCAATTACTGCTTTATTATAATTCAATTTTTTTTGTAACTGAATTATTTCAAGGTTTATTTTTATCACAAAAGTAACGCATCCATTACATTGGATTTTATCATTTAGCGAAAAAAAATTAAAATATATATAAAAAATATAGATTACGTTCATGTAATAAACAAAATTACTACAAAATATGAAAATAACATGCTTTTCTACATAATAAACTAGCCAAAAAGCTACAATTTTGAAAAACTACGAATTTTTCTCATCACTCATTTCCAATTTTTTTCCTCCTGCTATTTCTCTTTTGTGCTTCAAACTTGTATTGGTCACAGATGGTTGTCATTAAAAGTGAGGTTGTATCAGACACATTAAAAAAGCAATGGGTGGTAAAATTCATACAGGACCTTTTCAAAATTCACACCAACCAATGAACTGAAAATAAATTTTATATCAGTCAAATCAGGTTTGCCAGGTCGCACAAATAATCAGTTTACGTAATATTTTTCGTTGACAATCAATTGATGTGTAAAAAAAAAATTCATAATGATATATAATTATGTTTATTTACATACTCTGTTTACATATAGTAAGTTGACAGATGCCACAGAATAACAATATCAAATTA
>JAQIWE010002125.1:0-13908 GCA_034698565.1 Campodea plusiochaeta | reverse complement strand
TTAATTAAACGTTTAATTCATTCGTTTAAACGTTTAGCAATTTTATCCGTTTACAACAGCTCTAACTCGTAGGCTACAACAAATAAAGTAATTTCAATACCATACAAAATAAATATTGTAATCTACATTATAAAAGTTACGAACCTGGTGTTGTATTAATAGTAGTATTCTCTGTGACTTCTGTAATTGAGCTTACACTTAATCTCAATTCAGTTCCGAGGAATTTCAACAGTATCATCAGATTATAAATATCATCCTGAAATTTAATAAAAAACATATCAAGAAAGTTACATAATAACACAGCAATACCAAACTCGAGGTATCATCTAGCAATGCCACTTGTGCCCCCCACCCCCCGGGGCACTCGAGGTATTGTTAGATGATACCTCTCGTTGTAAACAAATGCAAATCATGGGATATACTCATAACTCTTGTGGTATTACAACTGATTATTATTATTATAACTTACATTTTTCATCAGCATCATTGAGTACCCTACTTGTTTTAATTATTCTTTATAATAGTTAAGTAAATTATTTCACAAGTTTTACCTACTGAATGAAATATTGTAACTTAATAAAAATCACAATTTGTTAAAAGTGAGTCGTGATTTGCATTGAATGCTAATTTTTTATTCTTTATTACTTTCATACCCTAAATCTAGATGAAGCAATACTTAAAATCACTGATTTTTTAGATAAATTGTAATCATATAATGTGCAACATAGTTATAGTAAATCACTGTAAATGAAATGCTTCATTATTAAGCTGACAATTCCCGTAACTTTTAGTTTTTTCTCGTCGTTGTATAGATAATAACTCAAAACACTCAATATAATTAATTTAATAAAATATCAAAATCGTTTGATTCTTATGAGCAACGATGCCAACATTCTGAATCAGTCAGTATATTATAGAAGGTCGATAAGTTCCTTTTTTAGTTAGAAAAATGCAATATTAGGTATTAACCCCTCAAGAAAATGGTCTACCCCACCTCTGCCTCCCTGCTTAATAAATCCTGGCGACGTCCCTGTAGTGGCTGACGGGAACGAAAGTAGATTTTGCATGCATGTATGAACAGCAATAACTTCTAAAAATTTATTTATACAATACATGTAATTTTTAATTTTCAAGAACCTTACTACCTTTTAGATAGGTTTTATTACTTTGAAAGTAATTTTTTTAGATCAAATAGTAATATTCTTAAACTGAGGTAAGGGGTGCAGAATATGCCCGAACATGTGAATGAAGTTCGGGGGAAATTTCCAAGATTCTGGGGAAATCTGAGAAAAAAAAATACTTTTTTTTTTGGAAAAGAAATAGTAGATCGTGATGTTTCTCTCCAAACTAAACAAAATCTAAAAACATATTGATTTGAATAAAGATTTCTTCTTGAAAGAATTTATATTGAAATTTTGTACTACCGGTAGTTTATAATTGGGAACTGAACACAGGAACATCATTCGAGGGAACATGGAGGTCAATTAAACATTTAAAACTTCTAAAATTATAACATTTTTTGTTTACGGTACTAAAAATGACATAAAATTTAAAATTTGCTTATATGGTAATTTAAGCTTTTAGTAGTTAAAAACTCAAAAATTTCGACCCAGGTTGCCAAACCTTTGACATTGACCCATGTTTTGAACATAAACGAACTTGAGTTTTGCTATATTTTATGTTAAAAAGTAAGGGAAATTTCTGAATGTTCTGGGGAAATTTTGGATTTCAGGAATATTCTGCACCCTGTGATACAGTATTTATTTGAACTGAATCTGCTTTATCTCTCGAAGAATTTCATTATTTGATCTGAATCATGAAACAAACCAATAAGTTGTCTTAGAACTGATTAATGTCAAATTTATGCTGCTTTATAATATATCATATCTCTTCATAAAAAAATATGAAATGCTAAATACTTATTACCAAGAAGGGATTACTTTCATTACTACATATGTCAATAAAAGGTAAAAAAAAAATATGATGTACTTGCGTACCTTAGCCTATGTTGCTGTTATTTTTTTCAGTTTAATTTTTATATTATGAAGATTGACAACTTATAAGAATAAAAAAACTCCATTCCGATGAATCAAACAATATAAAACACAACCACATTACAATTTGATGTGAATGCAGCACTTTTAGAAGGTTCCTTATATATTTGAATTTCACATTAACAAAGATTAAAAATGTTAACTAGAAACAAACAGAAGAACTTTCATACTTACTTCCTACATTCTGCTTGATATAGTCTTCTTTCTTCTTCTAGCTGCCTTCGTAAAGAAAGATTTTCTTCTCGTAACTGAAATAAAAAAAATTAGT
Organism: Campodea plusiochaeta; assembly: GCA_034698565.1. NCBI lineage: Eukaryota > Metazoa > Arthropoda > Diplura > Rhabdura > Campodeidae > Campodea > Campodea plusiochaeta. The sequence continues at coordinate 11,586 of JAQIWE010002125.1, read as the reverse complement.
TTCATTGGACTTGGTGGTCTTGAATAATTATCACTCCTATTGCAATGATTGAAATAAGAAAACGAAACAGTAATACAGTATGATTAGTTTATAAATATTTTAAGAAATCTTACAAGTGATAATGTTGTGAAACTGCTGTTCAAGTGTTTCTTCAGAGAGAGACGTATTCATCCATGTTTTAAATAGTGTGTTTTACGTCATAAATCCGAATAAAAAAAACAGCACTTCTTGTCAATATTTCTGCAAAGAACCTTTGCTTCTATCAAGACTAAAAAATTGTTACAATGTAAACCATTTTTATACATACTAATGACAGAACTTTATCTCCAACTTGCAACTTGCAAGTAATACAGTTAAATACAAGTCTTACCAATTAAATCAGACTGTGTTATTTCAAGTTTTTTTCAACAATTCATACCATATTATGATGTCATTTACAATGTGGTTAAACTAGTAAAAGTATCAATGCAAAAATTGAATGGACGCATAAAAAATGTAAAAAAGATTGTGATTTAGCGAAAAAAATTGTAAATTTATGATCTTTTAAACGTGAAAACAAATCAATATAGATGTTTTTATACTCATTTAAATCGTCTTTTCGAGGTCTTTTTAACAGTAGGCCTACCAAAAACATAAGAATCCAATTATTTCCGAAAAATTTACAGCGAAAAATACATAATGCGGGATTTCCCCTTTTTGGATGAATTCTAAGGGGGATTTCAAAATTTTGTACGAGATTCCCGCAATCCCGCACCTTAGTGTGAAGCCTGGTGCAAGTTATATTTTAACTAATTTTTTTATTCAGTAATTATAAATTATACCGTACTTTGAAAAAAGTTTTGATGCTAGTTATTCCATCTATTGGTAACCAAATTAACATGAAGGCAGCAATTGAAGGGTTTCAAACTCACAAAATCTGTGTACAAGGTTCAACAAAATCATTCCAAAACCAAACATACAGGTAACCTATCTGAAGTTTAGACTGGGAAACATCCCAAGTGAGTTTGTTCGATTTCATCTGATTTCGTATGAATTCGCTTGATTTCAGATTTCACGTTGACAAAAATGTTGCTTTCTTGATTACAAAATCGGCTTAAAAAATTGCCGTACAATCGGAAATCGATCAATATTCCATAGTTAGCATTAACTTCTATTGACGATCGGTAGAAAATTAAAAAATTGGGAAATATTACCCACCGGGAACGAATTTTTTCGTAAAATCACATTACCGTGAACAAATGGAACATTTTCCACCCATGAAAATCAGTACAAAATGACCAGAAATTATTTGAAATCAAGCAAATTCAGCAGAATCAAAATCAGCTGCACAACTGTTTTTGAGTACGCAACCCCTTGCAACAATCCATTTGAACGAAGATTTGTGAATACTCACCACTTGCATTTCTGATAAGTAATCATTGTGATGGTTAGGAACAAAATCTTCTTGGTCTCCTCCTTGATTCCCAGGACTATTATCATTGTGATGATGTCCTGATTGCAAAGGTCCATCTGAGAGAAAGTCTGGAAGTCGTTGTGGTCCTAAAATATCACTAGCTGGATCATTTTGATCATGATTTGAAAAGTTCACTGGTAAATCAAGAGGAATGTTGTCTCTGTGATTCACTGCATCAAAATTTGAAAGATTTATGGGTGCTGAGTTGTGACTGTCGTTAGACTGTGAGTTGCCATCAGGTAAATCGTAAGAGTTGTTTTCCGTTCCGTTTATTATAGCGAAATCTGGAAGATTCTCCAGATCTATGGAGCAAGATCGTGGAGATGAGCCGTTTTGATGCATATTTTGCTCTATTATGAGATGATCTTGAACAAAATCAGGTAGTGCGGAGGCAAAATCCGGTGTAGCCGACATCCTCTGTGGCCTTCTGGAGGTATTATTATTTGTGTTGGTATTACTGCATAGAGGAGGTGGGGGTTCACGTACAGGAGGTGGTTCACGAATAGGCGGAGGTACAGGCTCACGAACTTGATGGTTATCTTCAAGGTCATTCTTATATGTCTTGGGTCTTGCACCTGTATTTGCATAAGGACTAGTAACCTCTTTATTCAAAAAATGTCGAAAAGAAAAAGGATTTTCTGCCTGCTTCATTGTGTTTCCGGATGCTTGGTCTGAAAAAATAACAAAAACACTTGTCAAAACACTGTACTTTACACTTCAAAATATCCTCGAATTTGAGGTTTTCACTTACCATTTACAGTCTGTTCTTTATCTGAGGTTCTGTCTTCATTTTGTACAGTTCTCCTGCCATCCTCTTCACTCTCACTTTTGTTTTTTAAATGATTTTTACGAGAATTACAATCATCTTCTCTCCCTCTGTCTGCCATGTTTGTTTAGCATAAAGCAGAAGAAATAGCAGAAGATATCTTTTTTATTTCCTTTGGATTTGTATCTTGCTTTTATGACTTTTTTTCGTTTTCTTTCTTCTAAATATATTTTTTCATTTATTGGATATGGAATGTTGTCTACAATACAAACCTTAAAATAATCAATTCATTGTAGTTCATTCAAGTTAAGCAGCAAAGGGCCAAAGGCATTGGAAAGGGCGCGGATTTCATATTATGATTTTTTCAACTCAGCACCAGTGGCCTTGACTCACTATATACTGCTATACCGGGACACTGGGTTCCCGAACTAATATCGGGTAAGAAAATGTTGAGAAATATAAAAGAGATAAATTTATGTTCAAGAAATAGTTTTTTTTCTTTTATCATAAAAATAAGATTAAAATTTTGGTATTCGGAGCTACGCCCTCGCTATAACGAACCCAATGTTAGTCATAATAAGTTTTTGGAAATAGTTTTTTTCCAAAATTAGTAACATTTTATTGTGGATCCATTGAAACTGGCACTATAGGTTTTAGATAGAGACCTGCATGGGCCTTAAATTTTAAGCCCGTCCCTATATATGTGGGACTTGAAAAATATTTCCCGACCCGTCCCGACCCACCAACAAAAATATTTCTCCCGCCCGTCCCGACCCATGGACACAGAACCTAATGCCCGTCCCGCACTTATTCTCAAAAATATTTAATATATTTTTTGTCAGGTTTCAGTTATTATTTTTCAAGTTGTAAACCTATCCTATAAAATTATAATGGAGAATTGAAAGTTTCATTTTCATTTAAATTTCATTTATAATATTATATAATTATATAAAATATATATTTATGAGAATCCCGTCCCAGCTCATGCCCACGGGCGCTCATGGAATTTCCCGTCCCGTCTCCCGTGCAGTTCTCTAGTTCTAGGACACAACATAATATGTCATCCCAGCAGGGCCACTCAGTTTTTTTTTCTTAGTTTCAGTTTTCAGTCACTTTTTATAAGCAGTTATAGATGCATAAATTTTAGACATTTAGAGGGTCGTCAATAATCTCAATATTAGTGATCCTTTCGAACTGTCGCTATATAGGGAGCAGGTCAGGTTCTCAGCAAAGACGACGAGTGACCCATCGTTCACTTCGTTAATTTCTGGATTCTCATCAGGTATTGCCAAACTGAAAATTGGAAAGATTCCAGATCTTTTCTTATGAAAAAATTAAAAATTACAGCATCCATCTAAATCAGCAAAGGAGCAATACAGAAACACGATAATAAGGTAAATAACAATACTTTTAATACTTTCTACAGTATTAAAAACTAATCAGTAGAAATAAAATAATAATAACAAATATTAATTAGGAAAATTAACGTTAGCAACAAAAACTGAAAAAGAATAGCATAGCAGATCCAGATGAAACGCTATCTTTGAGTAAGACGGTATTAATTTTGCAAATGATAAAATAATATACTTTGATATCAGTCAATTTGCTACTGGAAATAATAAATGATTTTGAATGGTCCCAAATTTTCAAGCATCTCTTAGATTTTGTATTTATCTTTGAAATTGGAACAATCAAATACCTGAAAGAAAGAAATGTTAAATCAGCGGAATTAACACGAATGAAAAATGGAAACCTTTGTCTCAATGGGACAACTCCACTCTTTTTCTACTCCCTCCACTCTAATCACTGGCGCCGAGTACAGGTTGCTTCAGGGCCCCCTGAAATGTTTAAACTATTCTGAAATTTTATGAAAATCAACACTTTTTTTAATATAATTCTTATGGCAGGAATATGGATTCAGTAAAGTGTCAGGGAATAAGCAATTGTTGTCAACCTGGCGTAACATGCTTACAAAACTCAAGTCTGCGAGGTCGTACAAGAGCGCAGATTACTCCCATGACTGAGAAATGTTTGGAGCATTTTGATAAAAATGGATAAATCGATGTAAGAAAAAAACTGCAAAATCAATTTTTGGTTTATCATTTACATGAATATATATTTTTAATGTTATGGCCAAAAGAGACGTTATATGATCACGCCTAACTGGGAGTGTAAGTGTACCCACTTCCTTATAATATAATTTGAAATTTCTATTGCTGTGATTAAAGAACTCGGACAATATATAATAATATAATCTATTTATGATGACTTCGATAATAGCACTGCATCGTCAGGAAACTCAGAATTATGCATTCTAAGATTCTATGAGATGTATCTGTTGACCTTAACTTAACTCTCTATTACATCATATAGATAACAAACAGCAATGAACTTGTTATAATACTAGTCACATATATAACAAGAGTTGTATAGAACAAAAGTTCGTGAAAGCTCTGAGGTTAATCTCTTCTATAACTTAAACCTACAAATAAGCATATCAGATAAGTATGAATATGTCAACAATTAGAAAATCTTTGTTACGAACTGTGGATGTAACAGTCACAGGTAAGGGAAACAATGTGCTTTCATTACTAATATATTAAGCATCTCCTTACATCAAGCTTATTCAATGATCTGCCGATAAAAAAGAATTTTACTGTATACTATTGTACAATCAGAAATCGATAATTTAACACGAATGGATACGTTATTTTGAGTTTTGATAATCTTTGCTGGTACAGTTTCTTTACAAATTGTCTTATAAAATCATTCGTCTGTAAAAATGTTATCTTTTTTATAGAATTTCAACACAACCATAAAATATAAATAAATTTTAGTACAACTACCACTTTTAACATGAGAAATTACTTGTTTATTTATTTATTATATTATTTCCTGTATAAATCACACATTATAATTATTTGCGTCTATATTTTTATAATGTTATGGACTAATAGTATATATAGTTCTGGCGTATTTATATTCGCTCTTTCATAATACTGTTTGAGTGTTTGTTTTAGAGGGATTATAATAATTAGTATTTATATGATGTAAGTTTGGTAGAACTTACATGAGGGCAATTTGAACTAATATATATATATATATATATATAATATATATATATCCTGTCTTGTACTTTTGCTGTGTAACAGGAATGATATAACTTTAAAGAAGATTAGTTATGCTGTAAAAAATGTCTTATTCTTTAATTTACCCTTTCTCTTAGTTCCAAGGAAACAAATATTTTTATGCAATAGATGTCAAAGATTAACGAAGAATATGTAACTGCAACAAAGCAAATCTTAAAATCTTATCTTATAATTATAACAGTTGTAATTCTTCAATTCATGTTTTTCCACAGGCTCATCGTACAATGGGATCTGCACCTCTCCAACAGTATTCTCTGCATCTCCAACCCCAACTCTTCCAAAATTTGATTACAAACCAAAACCTTATAAAGTAAGACAATAATTTATTTATTATTTGACAAAAACTCAACGGGAATTACACAATTTGCCAATTATGAAAAGTTACAATGAACACTAGTACAATAAATATATATAATAATTCAGAAACCGCTATAGTTAATGTTTAATTACAAATCATTGATTACCATAAAACATTTTATTTTAATTTTAAACAATCTTTGACAATCATAGTAGTCCAAAGATCACGATGTATTTAATAAGATTTTGATGTTAATAACATGTACAAATTCCTCGTTAGATTTATCTCGAACCGGCGCGTAGCCATCAGGTTTTCGAAAAGCGAAGGGGTTTGCCAGAAAAGCGATGTCGAAGATCGTCCTCAAAGCTCCTCTATTATTAACTTTCATCGCTATATATGAACCAGTAGGTTGAAATTTCAACATGTATATAGGATCATGCTTGTAAAAAGTTGACACTGAAAGCACAATATATTTTATAGTGATCTTTGGCATAATAATTCTCAAAATTAGCTGCTACCTTTTCTTATCCAGTTCAACATTTTTCTGTCATAGGGACCATCCTACGATAATGTTCAGAAAATCAGACGTACGAATCTCTCTCCAGCAATCACAGCGTATTATAAGAAACCACTATTATTACATGAAGGGCATATGCAATATGTTTATGATGAAAATGGTAGGAGATATCTTGATATGCTTGCTGGTGTGGTTACAGTCAGCGTGGGTCATACTCATCCGTAAGTATATGCTGAATATCAGAGCTGGAATGGGTCAGTGGGTCACATCCATCCTTGAAAACCTTGACCCACGTGACCTTACTAACCTAAATATCAAAATATATTTGATCCATTCCATCTCTGCTGAAGGTATATCTTCTGTAATTCTGTAGATCGTAGACTCCAGCAGGTGATGGAATTATTCAATAGTCTGTTATTAGTCAGATAAAAGAAAACAAACTCCAGCAGTAATTTGTTCATTCTGTTAACTCTCATCGCAGATTTCTTTTGCCAATTACGGCAAAAGGAAGAATGAACAGAAGAGTAATAAGCTTTTTAATGAAAAGAAATAACGCATGGTGATTTTATAACAATATCCCATAGTGAAGATCAATAATATCCATAGCACTGCAGCTGATGAGGGTACTGTATTTAATAAAGTTCCAGTTTTCCTGTCATTTCGATTGTAAAATTTTATTTAAACAATAAGTTATTTAGAAAAAAAATTAAATTATGATTATTTATGAACTCAAGTGGTTGCTGATGCTATGTTGCCGTGAATTCCTATTATTTAAACTAGATATAGTGAAAGCTAGCTTATCATTTCTGTACGTTTTTACTGAAGGAACATGATAGTGTATTGTGTTCAGAAGGGACAACTAAATTAGTACCAACAGGACCACTCCAGATCTATTCCACTATGTAATATAAAGATTTCCTTAATCGTGAATTCCAAGTCGTGGTTCATATTCAGTCATTAACAGCGCTTTTCATTTCAGAAAAGTAAACGCAGCTCTTATAGAACAAATTGGAAAGTTATGGCATTTAACAAGTTTATTCTATTTCCCTAAAATGCATGAATATGCTGAGAAGTTGATCAAAACATTACCAGATCACTTAGAAGTAAGTCATCTATGTTATTTATATTTATCTGACAAATCAATATAGTGAACAAATCCTATACCTCGCATGCAAACATAAGACCCAAATGTATTTAGCATATTTTGACAGTTCTAATCCCATTGGCGCCGACTTATGGAAATCTCAGGGGGTGCTTAAAAATTAGGGAACTTCGAAGGCCTTTCGTAAAGCGCTATACCATGATTGACGCAAGAGAAGAAAATTTTGAAGAATTGTGGTAACAACCCCGTATTTTAGACCATTTCTACTGATTTTTTGTAAATTATCGGTGTATGTTTTCCAGATTTATTAAAAACCAGTCAGGTATGATCACAGTTTTCACATTTTGTAACTAAGAAGAAATTTTTTGAGTAGAAATTATAGTATTTCAAGAAATTTATGACATTTTAACAAAAAATTGACTGATTTTCTTAAAGCTTTTCATTATTCAAACACATATTTAGTGATATTGGAATTTAAAACTGATTTGTGCAAAGGAGATTCAGCGGGTGCTTTGCACCCCCTGGATCTGCTCAACGGTTGCTTGAGCACCTGAGCACCCCCGTAGTCGGCGCCTATGAGAGCACAGCAGGAGGAAAAGCGATTTCAATTGTCACTGAAGAACGTTTATTTTCCTGTTTATTGTTCCCTTTTGCAGGCTCGAAAATTGTAGTATTGTCTATTGTGTACTGGGCTCCTATTTGTTTAAATAATTTGTATTGTCTACTATGCTCCTTGATTATAACACGTCAACTGCAACAGCTTTAAAAATATACATTTGCAATTTTTTATAGCACATCGGAAACAATATATTCAGAATGAATTATTTTAAAAAGTGAACAATGATCTTCAGCCAATGTTTACTTTTCTCATGTCCTCCTTGTCACTTCTCAAGACACTAATCCAACACCTCAGTATGTTTTTAAATAACGAATATTCACTAATCCGTTACAGCATTTTCATTGTGCATGTCCCCATACCCAATTACTATTCATATGTGTGATTTGTCTCATCGTATTTCCAACCCTGCCATGGGATAATCCTTATTGTTAACCGTGGTCATGGGTAATAACACTTATTCAAGGGGAGGAACACCTTGGACAAAAGAATTTGGAATAATAAAAAATTCGAATGTTTTTTCTTCGTATTTCCAACACCTTATAGAATAATGGAATGTTTACAATACTGGTTGTCATGGTGGTCGCGCTACATTGAGTTTTGAACAATCGAATTATTATTGTGGCTACCGTATATACAGAGGTTTTTTATACGTATTATTGTGTAATTCAAAATGACATTGCGTTATGCAAGGGGGTTTCTACAGGGTTACTATATTCCTAGATTTTTATTTAGTACAATGTAACATATTTATTAATAGTAGAAAAGCAGGGTAACATTATTATATCCCATAATACTTTTTCTCTCTTCTTCAGATACGAAAGTGATGATTTAAAAAATGAACTCAATATTTATTGCGGAACGTTATCAAATTTCTAATTCATTGTTCCCCTTTTATTTCATTTCGAAATGTATTTAAGTATTTTTGTTGGTTTTCTGCATGGAGTGATGACTGCGTGTATTCTAAAAAAATGTAAGCAAAAAAAAAAGTAATATTGCCATTTTAAAATTGGAAATAATATTTTATTTGCCCATCAGTCACTGATTGTCCCGTCACCTTTACCATAGTATATAGCTACCCTGCGTACTGCATCAATGATGTGCATTAAATTCCTCTTCTGTTGCTTTGGTAACCTTGCCGGCGGCTGTTGGTTTGATTCTAGTCACGTAGCGGCGTCGGAGGAGATTATTAAAACAGCGGCGACCTTGCCCTTCTCAAGGAAACGATAATCTCTAATGGTAGCGTAGGAGTATACAGGGTGATTTTTCAAGTAAACAAACAATCAATAAGATATTATGGAGGAATTCAGATCGAAAAAGTTCCTTCAAAGGGAAAAATTATATTAAAAATGCATTATTTACTTGGTCTCCTATTTACCACATTTCACTAAGGTGGTTTCACCCCCAACGGTTGATATATAGAATTTATCTTTATTCCAAATTAAGTTATATTCTTCGTTTTAGAACTTGATTATTTGATTTACAATGATGATAATATAATTTGATTAGAGTCACAAAAATTTGTTATAAATTCATAGTTTATTCAAATACTATAATATAGCACTGAAAACTTCTGATTTTTGCTTATTGTTCCCCTTTTCTATAAGGTGTTCTAATATAAATTAGTACATACTTACTTGAAGACTTATATGTGATTAAGTTATCCAGCCGTCAACATTGATGTAGAAAATAGTTACTTTTTTATCCGTAATTTTATATTCCACTTATAATATTCTTCTCTCATATTATATATTCGCATTACGACGATGTATAAAAACTCTCTGAAGTATAAAAACTCTCCAAGAAGTACATTTTTATGAGATCATCATCCTTCCTCGTCTAACTAATAACTGCTGGGCCTCTTCTCTTACATGGGAGTCACACAGTAATAAGGGGGATTAAAGGCATCATTATAATATAAGTATTATAAAAAGAAGACTATTATTATTATTTTATGAAAAAGTATGAAGCAGAAAATTTGAAGTACCATCAGGAGAAATAAGAGACTTTGAAGCAGTTATGCCCTCAATCTTTAATAATAGGATTAGCGAAATTGTATTTCCAAGTTTTTATTATACAGAAGTTGTTTTTCAGATGGGAGATCAAATTCTTGAGAGAAGTGATAGGTAGTTATTTTCTTCGTTATTTGAATTATTTCAAAGAATATTCTTTCAGATTTGTATTGTTCATGTGAAATTAGTTTGTGGAAAACTAAAAAACTAATAATAGTGAATTTTAAATATAAATAATTGAGTGTCTTACTTAGTCTTACTTAGTCTTTCAAATCTAATCATTGTTCCCCTTTGAAGAGGAGTCTCTTTAAAGGCCCATTATTTTTCAGTGGGAAGTCTCGATTTCCAACGCAGATTAAAGGCTCCTAGAGAATAGAGCACAATAGAGAACAAAGAAAATGAAACGGGACTTGTGTGTTGGAAAATGAGACGTCATGCTGGAAAATATTACAGGTTTAACCCAGCAGCAAGTTCTCTACAAAAAAAAAAATACTAAATTTTACGAGAATAGTAAAATATTTTACAGGTAACTTTTTTATCTATATTATTATGTTCGGTGTAGATAGGATATTTTTTACGGAGCTAAAACTTTTCAAACTGGAAAACTTGAGTATTGAACACAAAATCCATCATACAGAAAACAAGAAAATCTCGAAAATGATGAAATCTGAAGCACGCGTGACTTGGTGGGTAAAAGTTTGATATATTATTGTACCCCCCCCCCCCCCTCTCCCTCTACCCGTCGGTCTTGAAAACAATTTTTCATCTTTCGTAAACCCACCGCCGTCAGCAGCACTGTTCCTTCACGTATCCGAACGTAAAATAATGAAAACCTCAACGTAATAAAACAAAAAGTTTCTGCCAGTGAAAATATATTTGAGTATAACCAACCAGAAAAGTTTGAGGTGACTGTCATCAGAGGCAGAGGGGTGAGTCACCCTGCACAAACAGACTCAGCTGTATTTCACTAGAAGTAAAATTTGCCGACTATACATAGACTCTGTAACTCATTTTGTAACAAGAAACCTAATATTTATAGAGAAGGCAAAAGGGGACAATATACAATGTTAATATTTAGATGGTTTTATCCCTAGTGGTTGATATGACAATAAAATACAAAGGAAAAGTTGGTCAGATGTGGGAATCGAACCCGACTCTTCTCGCTTACCGGGTGAGAGATTAGCCACTAGTCCAACCTGCCACACTATAATCTTCATATTTTAAAGTTGTATCTAAGTCGTTAGATATACAACTTTTCCAACAATCAAGTCCCGTTTCACTTTCTTTCTTCTCTATTGTACTCGATTTTCAAGAGACCTTTAATCCGTGTTGGAAATCGGGACTTCCGATGAAAAATAATGGACCTTTAACAAAACGTTCAATCAGAGCCAGCATATGAATTCAGGATGACATAATAGTGTAGACAAATGAACTGGATGGACGGACAACTGCAAATCGACGAAAGGGAACAATATTCAAATTTACGGTTGCAATCATGTTCCAAATATATTTATATTATTTCTAGTTTCAACTTTCAAAGTATAGTTTCATGAGTATCGCTACTACTATTGTATATTGTTCAAATATAGAATTCCTGTATACTCTGTATTCGATCTTAAGAGCCTAAATCAATTAACCCATCAAGGGTGTTTCTGACAACCACCAACTAATAA